>SCDY01000120.1:0-297200 GCA_004143825.1 Drosophila micromelanica | reverse complement strand
TTTTTTTTATTTTTAACTATCTCAATACTTATTTAGTGCCGAGAGTTTGTGTGTATGTGTTAAATGCTGAGTTCAGGGTATCTCCTAGTCGGGAGGTCCTGACTAGAGCAATCTTACTTGTTTCGACTGTTTCGACTCGGTCTCCAGTTGCCGAAAATGAATGGTTAGCTGTCAAGTTGAACAAACTAAATGACAGTTTATGCAATGTAAAGAACCCCTATATCAACCCACCCACCCGACACAATGTCGGGCCCTGACAAGTCAACAAGTCAAAAGAACAAAGAGAAGTACAAAAAGAAAACAGGGACTTTAGTTTAGCGCGAAATTTTAACCCTCTTCGTTCTTTATTATTTCCACTCGCTTACGATGTAAAGAGAGTATATTGTGTTTAGTAAACCTCGACAAGTAAAGTTTGAATCCCTAACTCCCACATTTCAGTCAAACATGAATTTGTCAAAACTGAACAGATTTTATTGTTTGATGGCATTCTGGTCATAATTTCTCATTTATATCAATTTACCTTTAATATTGATGTATTTTTGAAAACAAATTCATTTTATATTTTTGGGAAAAAACTATGTAACCCCCATGCCAAATTAAAAAAAAATTTTTTCAAAATTTAAAATTGCGTGTTTAGATTTACAATCGTTTTTACTTGGCACAAATAGCATGAAAAACAACATTTAAATTGATTTTGAGGGGGTAAGATTTTTTGTCAAAAATCTTTTCAAAGTTGAGAAAAATTTGGACATGGAAATCTCTCAGACCCATATGTATCATATTTCAAACACTCATAACTTTGTCGAAACTGAACCAATTTTCATGGTCTTCATTTTACATCGATATCGATTATACATATAAATATATAATACATTTAAAATATATGCATTTAAAAAGATGTTTGCCGATTGTCGATGTTTCCTTACTTACTAATTGCTTGATAATGATAATAAGGCTACGTGTCTTAGTTGTTATTACACTGTAAACAAGTATTACGCTGTCCGTTACACCCGACTGAAATGTTTCTCCTTTTTTTATTTTCTATTTCATCAACTTTTGTTATTGTCTTTTTTTTTTGTTGTTTTTGTTTTGCATGTGCAACGCCACACACGCTGGGTTATTGTCCATGTCAGAACGCCGCAAAACATGCAACATTCCCTTATCCTTTGTTGATACTGTTGCTGTTTTTGTTGTTGTTGTTTGTGATCTTCACATAGCCCACTCGTGCCAGTTACAAGCATGACAGGTTAATTCGACTGTCAAAACTGGAATTTATCAGACAACCCACGCACACAAACCACACAAAAAAATATTAAATAAACCGCAACTGCCAAAAGAAAAGAAATTACAAAACAAACCCCATAGACTCAGCGGGTAGCAAAGAGAGCAATAGCAGCCCCTACATTATTCACTGTATTTTGCCTTCATTCTTTTGTTCTTGAACACCCAAATACCAGAGCCGAAATTGTTGTTATGCTAGCTTAAATAAATATTTGCGTAATGCTAAGCTGCAGTCTCACCAGGCTTAGCTGGCAATTGAGTCTCTATTATGAGAAGCTAACCAAATGAACCCGCAAAGTATGCAGACGTGAGATTTGGATAAAGGCTAAACTAAACCAAAATAAACTCTTAATTTAAAACTAAAAAGTGGTGTATATAAATATAGTTTAGCTTAATTCATTTGCGAAAGATTTCAGCTGTGCTCTTTAAAAGGTTTCTTTAAGTTGGTGCTGTCATCCAGAGGATAACTTCATTAATGAAGTTCATTGTTGGTTGTCAATCTAGACGGAATGCTAATCCAATTCAAGCTTCATTTCAAGCTCATCACAAAGTCAACAGTCGGACTCGTGTTCTTGAGTCCCTTGGGTAACACATGCGATTGCAACAACAAGGACACTTAATTTGCGGAACTCTTCAACTTGTTACATTTACAATAATTACACAAAATCTAAAAATCTCTTGTCAAACATTTACACAAATCTGAAACTGAAAAGCTCGCAAAATTTTAATTTAAAATGCAAATACGAGAACTAAAGGCACATATGCAGGTCGAGAGAGCTCTCTCAAGAGAGAGTGAGATCGACAGAGAAAAAAAAATAATAAAATATCCAGCAAAATATATTCATAACAATTCTATTAATTTTTCCCTTTTGTGCAACTCCGGCTCGAGCATTGGTTAACAATGTACCAGTTGGCGCAGTCGCTCGAGTTGGCTGGGAGCTGGGTGGCTTTTGGATTGACTGCGTCGCCGTTACCAATTTGCATATTCAATTGCCAGAGTGACAGGCCGGAGCGCAGATGTGTAGATGTGGGTGGTGGGTGGTGGTGGCTTCACTGCCAGAATCTCTGTCTATATCTATTCGACATAATTGTCTGGCAGTGAGTCAGTTAGCCGACAGTCTACAGACAACTGAGTTGATTAGAATCAAGTGCCTGTTGTCGGCTGCATCTGGTTTTGTCTACTCGGGAGTGTGTCGAGTGGATGCCCGCATGGCTTCAACTAATTTCAATTTCCCAGCTAACATGGTTACATACTTAACGTATTTTGATTATTCGCAGCTACTTCAAAACTTTCATAAGAAGTGCTTTTGCATAAACTTTCAATGGCTTGGCTAAAACTCAACAGATTTTTGGCTAATTGCAATTCGAGCTTTGAACATTCCTTAAAATTCAAACTAAAAATGTATTTTGGAAAAAGTTACAAATTTTAACAACTTTTTTTTATATATATAAATTTATACATATAAATTATAAATCGTATTTGTTCATATAATTTTATATTAGAGATTTTTTAGGTTTGTATATGCTTTCGCCACTATATCGTTGCCTCAGTTTATTATTCCTAAATATTCCTCTTTTTTCTATAGACTACTTTTGAGCGTTTCCTTACTTTTATAAAGCTGTTATCTAAATTAATAAAAAATTTTAATTTTTAAGCAGCACTTTTATTTGCTGCTTGTGAATCTTCTTGGGGTCGGGAGCTTCGGTTCTTTACTTCCGCGTCGGGTTGGCCTGGCTCTTGACAGCCTGTTGAAGTGTTGCCATGTTTTAGCCTCGTTTACGTGCTTGGGCATATGTTTGGCTTGGGCTTGCTCACTTTCTGACACCGTCGACACTTGAAAGACTCGTTGGGCTCGACTCAGAGCAGAGGCGTTGACAACTTGTTGTTTGTAGCTGTTGCTGGTTGTTGGTGGTTGTCTGTTTGGGTGAATGTTGTTTGTCAGACTGTTCCATTTGGCGCTGTTGCATAATTATGCAGAGAGTGCGCTTCCTGCCACGCCCACGCCACATATGTGGCACTGCGTTAGACGACGTGCTCGCCACTTAGCAATTCAATCACATTTTGCCGCTGTTGCTGCTGCTGTTCTGGCTGCCACATGCCACCACTCACTTGCCACTTGCCACTTGCCGTTTCCTTGTGCGCATTATAATTATCCTTGCGTTTAATTAACGTGTTTACACATAGTACACACACACACACACACTCAGGGCCAGCTGTTGACCGAATGACCCGAGTCTCATCTAGTTCAGCTTAGTTCTCTTTTAATGGTCGTTAATTTTATTTTGAACTGGGAAATTTAATTGCGGCCTGACTGTCGCACAGAACGCCAACATTTGCTGTGTGCTGCCTGCTAATCTACCGCCCAATCTTGCCCCCCTCCCTCTCCCTTCGCTCACTCCTGCTTGACTTACGCTTTGACTTCGGTCAATTCAATTTTGCTTTGGCGTTAATCAGCATCGGTTTCCAGTCACCAGCCACCAGCAACAACAAATCAATTAGCGCTTTAATTGATTTGCGTTTCGGTATTTGTCTCAAACAACCGCCACCCCGTCTTCTTTGTCGAGCATTTTGTCAAAGTGCATTATTAATTTGCGCAGTGTACTTTCTCTATATAGCAGCTAAACATCTTGAATTGAATTGAAGAAAACTATCGATAGACAGGAATCGATTTACAAATATTGATGGATGGAATATTTGACAAGTTTATTAATTAATCAATAATTCTTAACATAAGTTGCTATACAGTTTGATTACGGGTTGATAAATTGCTTCTGACATTTCGGTGATTATTACTGTCAAATGGGTTCCCACAGTTGTTAACCGATAAGCTTTTCGATTAATTCATGTGATCATATTGTAATTATACAGTGTATTGTTAATTGCATGTTTATCGATTTCGGTAGCAAAATGATTAAGTAACGCTTAATATAAAGAAGAGTTGTATTTAAAATTTGTTTAATCAAGAGCTGCAATGTTATCTCGACACATATATCATTTTATCTTTAAGTAAACTGCTTCATTAGACAAATTACATCATGTATACGAGTTGGGCTGCTTTTAACAACTCACAAACTGGCATATTTAAATCCAGGCAAAATTTAAAAAACCATTTTAAGAGTCAAGAAGCAGAAATGCGTGTTCAGCCCGGTTCTCGACACTCCTTCACACGTACGCACAGAAGTAAATTTTTATTTTATGATAACAACACGACAACAACAACAAAAACAACAAAAACAGCAGCAACAACAATGCATGTGATGTTGTCACACATTAGACACACACACACACACACTTGTGTGTATTTTGCGTGTGTGCGTGGCATAAACTGAGCATGTGATTTGTAAAAGGGAACAAAGCGTCAGTACGACATCTCTCCATACCTCTCTAGAGAAACGATGTGTGTAGCACACACACACACACACACCAGCACACACACACACTTTGAACAATTGGCACGTGTTCCCTTAACGGAATGAGAAAAAAAAGTGTATATGTATACAGAGAAATGTGTGCTTCCGTCTTGGCAGTCATTTTATAATATACCTCAGACAGACACGAGAGACAAACTGTGGCTCCTACTCCGTTTGCCCGCTTTTGCTCCTCTTACAGATCCTGGCAGCTACTTCCCCAGCTAGTTGTCCTATCTTGATTTGTGGCAATTGAATGTCATGTGCAGCCGTAACTGACAGCATAAACATTATCGGTAACACATGCACGGCACTCCCCATCCCCATTTGGTTCTCCCCGCCTCCCTCCCCGAATCGCCCCACCATTTATTCCATTTTAAAGATACTCGTTGACGATATGTCGCGAATTGCGTGCGTAGCGCATATTTTTCGTACGTTTCGCAATTGTGACGCGCGTCTGAATCTGAATCTGATTCTGATTCTGTTGCTGATTCGAATACGGATTCAGATTTTAAGAGTCCGCCAAATTGGATGGGAAACAGGTGCTCGAAATTAGTCAGCACAACATATGGAGCCGCCTGGGTGCCATTGATGCCGCCCCCGTAAGCCCCTGACCTAGAAAAAGTCTGTGTGATTTTAAAATGCGGCAAATCGGTTTGAATAATTTAAGTGCCTAAATTAAAGACAACTGTTGCAAAGCTTTTTCAACTTTGAGAAAATTTTTTTTTTTTATGAAAACATTTGTACAATTGTATTAACTTTTCTGATCAACATATAAATAGTTGTTATGATATATAGTTGTGGAAAATGGAAAATTCGTAAATTTTGAATAGCAGTTATTTCATATAAATATCATTGTAACCGATTCATAAGACAGCAAAAATATATACATTTTATTTATTCAATTTATTTTTCTATTGGTTTATTTAGCTGATTATGTTCGATTTGCTTCATATATTTTGATTTGCAGTCTGTTTAAATAAGCCAATCTGTTTAATACATCTATGATAACAATTTGACAAAAATACATAAAACTCGCATTTTAATATTCAGAAACTGATCAAAAAGTTATAAAAAATGCAGTCTCACAAGCCTTGCATAATTTACATGTTAACTTTAAAAGCACATTTGTATAAGTTAAAAACAAAACTAAATTAAAATGTTGCAGTAAATTCAGAAAGCTTTTAAAAACTGACAACCGACTGCCCCACGACAGCCGCTGCACCTTCCTACGAGGGGCTTTATAAAAATAGCAAAATGATATAATACTAGCCGAGCAGCAAAATGCAAAACATTTGTTTCAGCAATTTGTTCTCTTTGCCTCTCTACCCCCCTCCCCATTTTTGGTACTCGTGAATTGTTAAGCACACGAAAAACGGTGCACATCGATTATTTATAGAGAATTTTTCTTTTTGGCTTATTTTCCATTTGCCCATTGATAGTGCCAATCGGGCGAGACAATATAAAAAGTAGAAGGAATAATAATAAAGCCACAAGTGTCGCAGCATAAAAGCATCATCTATTTCCTATTATATTGCTTGGAACAGATGTCATAAACTCCAAAGTTAACTCTAAAGTTAAATTGCGCATAAACTACGAAAAAAGCAAAACTCTAATGAAAATCATAAAAATGGATGCATAAAAAATGGCGAAAGGAATACGTAAATTAAATTAAATAAAAACGGAAAAGAAATAAAAGCTAATTTTGGGTAACCGAAGTTGCAATACCCTTGCAGGCCAATGGCAAGCAATTAACTCAATATTTTTACAGCCAAAGCGAATATTAAAAATATTCTTGCAATTTGTTACGTTCGCGACAAAATAAATTCACCCTGTGTACAAGGGAATCACAAAAAATTCAAGCCGAAAACATTTTCATTAAGGCCGGCGCCAAAAGTTTGAACATAAAATTTTTCTTTATGTTAAACGTGTGAAGAATTCACGCCCCGGCCAACCCAACCCCTGTTTGCCACAACTTCTTTTATGCCCAGTTTATGCGCTTAGAATACGTTTATATGTTTTTGCTTAACTTTTTTTCAGGATTTTTCTCTGCTTTTTTCTTCTGTTTGCCATAAAAATGTTTAATGAAAAGTTTGCGTCATAAAGCATAAAGCATGTGCAGTCGGAGCCGTTGCTCCATCTCCGTCTCCGTCTGAGTCATGAGACATGCGAAAAAGTCAACTTTGAGAAATTGTCGTTGTTGTTGTTGTTGCTGTTGATCGTCATTTGGTTTCCCATGCAGCCAAGCATTGCGCCGGGTGGGTGGCCGCGAGAAGAGACAAGAGACAAGAGTCTGCTCTCTCGGCAGGCAAAGAACAAAGCTGGGAAAAACTGTTCGACGAGTGGCTGGGAAGAGCAGGAAACATTCCGCAAATGCATTTCCCATGCACATTTTCTTGCACGCTTAAACAAAAGCACGGCGCGGAAATGCATATTTACGCCAAGAAGCGGATAGCCGCAGTTAACAAACGAACACCAGCAGCAGCAACAAAAATAACTAAGAGCTGGCCGCAATTTTAATTTAATTAAATCAGTAAAAAAAACGACTTCTTAGTTTATGGCCGCCACCTTCACTTTCTCACCCACACACACACGCTTACTAGCACACCTGCAATGAGTTTTTTCTATGTTTTTATTGTTGCCTTGCGTGTCACATTTCATTTCAATTGCTCACCGCCACCGGCGCCCCGCCCCCTCGCTTACCTCATTCTTCAATGGTTTTAATAAGTTTGTTCCACATTGCCCATCCCCCAGCCTCAGCTGAGTTAGTTACCTGTCTGCCTCTTTCTCACTCGCTCTTTCTAAATCTCTTTCTTACTCTCTCTCTCTCTCGCTCTTCTGTTTGCCACATTAACGCTTAAGAATTTTTGGTTATAATTATTGGTGTGATTTTTTGTCGTTTTTCATCTCCCCTTTCAGCAGCTCTTTGTGGCACATTTTGTTTTACTCTCTTTTGGCTTGCCTAACCCCTCTTGGTAATTATTATTTATTTTCAAGGGTCAGTGATTTTCTCGCTTATTTTGTTTTGCCTCAATTTATAGTTCCGTGACTTCAACAAAATTTTGGCGTGTGAATTTTTTGTAAATCACATTTTTAAGACGTTTTAACAGCGAATTCTGCCACAAAGTTAGAAAAGTTCTGAGAGTTCAAAACTAGCATTAGATTTGCTGGCTTTCTTATAGACAGTAAATTGTCAGAACAGTGTTGGAAAATTTTAAGAAACTAAGCTATTTAATTCTATTATAATTATAGTATATTATAATAAAGTGAAATACATTGCTGAAATTACAAGTCCACAAATGATCTCTTTAAAATATTCCACACCACTTGCCCATGTTCTACCGCAGCCATAAGCATTTAATGGCGACATTTGTCGCTTATTGCACTACGATATATTCATTGCCCCCCCTGTCTCCCCTGTCAGCCATCAGCTGCATTAATTATGCATTTACATGTTGCATATGCGTATAGAATTTGAATATTATGCACTCAGAGTATTTTATGGCTGTGCGTTGTGTGTGTGTGTGCGTGTGTGTGTATGGATCGCTAATGAACCAAATGCAGTTAGTACAGTTTGTTGCCTTTGTTTTGTTGGCCTACAGCCGCTGCCGCTGTTTTAATTATGTTGATTGGTGGAGGCGGGCGGGCTAACAACAAAGTTACAAATGTTCTGCGCCTGTTTTTCGTAACACAAATGAGAGGCCTTTGTCTGGACCCGCCAAATTTTATGCGGCTATGAAAACCTAACGAGTCGCATTGAAACAGCCCAAACACATGCAAATAAACAAAAAATTGGAAACATTTTGCATAAAACCAGTCAAAATGTTCCAGAGCTCAAAACTAGGCAATGCCCTTTAGCAACAGCTAAAACAAATTATGATTTTTTTTCAATGAATTTTAATAAATAAATAACCATTTTTTGCACGGTGTACCAAATTTAAAGTGCGGATGATTTTTTCGCTACTTTGTTTAGTTTTCTGCCAACGCCGTCTGGTTTATTATTCAATTAATTATGCACTTGCGCTCAACATTTTCATTATTATTAATTTAGCGCGGGCCGCGTCTGCTAAAAAGTGTGGAAAGGGGCCGCTTTTCACTACCCCGGTTCATTAGCATTTGTTGGACATCCTTACTTATTTTTTCCTTGCCTTCAGTAGAAGCGAAAAAAATTGCATAGTTTTTGCATATTTTTGCTTCCTGTTCATCTCGTTCGCCTTTTCTCCCCATCTTTCTCCTTCCCCTTTGCTTGGGCTAACAACATTTTTTTTTGTAGCTCTTGTTACTTCTTTATGAGCTTGTTGTGTGCTTTTAGCTGTAAGCTAAAAAGGGGCGAGGGGCGTGGCTTTACTACGAGACTTTCAAATGCACAAAGCACAGAACGCGTGAATGGTTGAATCAATTTTTTTTTTTTTGTTAACATCTTCTTTTGAGGGAATTTCAATGATGACCTTTAGTTCCACCTTTTTTGTTTACCTTTTTCAAAGCATCTCAGAGATAATCGGTAAATCCTGATAGTCTCAGTTCTTTCAGTATACTAAGAATTTGTGATCAAAATTTTCTTCTATTTAGCAGAATAATAATTGGTTATGAAAGCACAAGTTGTTTAAACAAATTTAAATGGTGCTCTTAGTAAATGTGTTAATATTATTGAAATTGCCTATTTAAAATATTTTATTTAGAAATATTCGCTGACAATTTGCAATGCACTGTAAATAGCTATAATTAAACTTGAACCCAGCCCATCATTGAGCACATTTCATCTTTATTCCTGTTTAGAGCGTAACGATAATTTGTAAAATGCATAATTAAATTTGATTGTTCGATAGATTTCAAAAGCCACAAATTCAATTGCATTTATTAATTGAATGTCTGTATATATATATAATATATGTACGTATATACACATAGATCTGTGGGGTTGGTTTCTATGTACACCCGCGCATAATTATGCTAATGATATTTCACTTTTTAATGAGTTTCGGCTGGTTGTAGAATCGTTATCTGGCAGGGCGCAAGCCCCGCCCCACCCTTTCCTCTGCCTATTATTGTTTTTATTTTCCCACATATGCAGTAGATATATATATGTATGTAGATCTGGTGTGGGGCTCACTTACCTATTTGGGCGCTGACATGAGCAACAACTGTCAGGCAGAGCAGCGGCCATAGCCACGTTGTTGTTCCTGTTGTGGTTCTTGTTGTTGTTGTTTTTCTTGTTCTTGGTTGCTCCGTAAATCCGATTAGCTTCTGGTTTGGGGGCGAGGGCGCTCTGGCAGGGCTGCTGTTGTTGCTGTTGCTGCCGCCGCTGTGTGGTAAGCGCCTCAGCAGCATGTTGCCAGTGTTGTAAATGTTGCCAGCTCGTCGTACGTAATGTTGCCAAGATTGTTGTTCTTCTTGTATATTCTTTTTTGCACTTGTCTTTGCCTTGCCTCACTCACGCACATTCAAAGAGGGCGGGGGGCTGTGTGTCTTGGGGGAGTGTCTGTTTGGTCTGTGCGGGTCGTTCGTTTGTCAGTTGTTGTTGTTGTTGTTATCGTTGTCAGATTTCAGTTCTGTTGTTGCGTCGCTTTGGCATTTAGTTGATTTTTATGGTTTGTTTGATAGATTTTTTTTTTTTTTGGTTTGTTTTTGTTTTTTTCGTACTTTTCTTGTTTACAATTTCATTTCCTTTGCACTGCTTTACACTTTATACTTCTCTGATTTGCTGGCCTTTGTGTTTTACAACTTTGGTATTCAATTTCAATGATTTAACATTATGCAATCGTGCTGCAAAGAAAATTGGAAAATAAGAAAACGAAAAATAGCAATTATGAATAGATCGATATAAAAAAAACGTCAAAAGAAGAAAGAAAAAAGAAAGAAAGATGAAAACTTTGAAGTTGTATATGTTTTAGAAGTAATTCAATAATATCGACTTTAAAATATTGTTTGACTGTTTGATTATTTGTTATATTTAATTTATTTGTTTACAGTTCTAAAAAATTATTTTTAATTATTTTTATAAGCTTACTATATATATATATATATCTTATATAAGCTTACTATATATATTTATTATAAAAAGTTTATTTGGACGCGATTATCGATTAATGTTATTTAAATTTTTTTTATCGGTTCACTTAGTATGCCATTTTTCCTTAACTTGTATTTCTATTATACGCTAAGCTCATTTTAACATACATTTTTTCCACATCCTGCAATTGACATCGATACGTGCCTCAATCTAACTGCCTCCTGCCACATGATGATTATGTTTTGTTTGAATTTGTGTTTATGTATTCACGCCCACCACTCAAGAATTCTCAAGTTTTTCTCCCAACAGCTGTCAAAATCAAATTTCACACGTGTTCCAAATGCAATTGATACGATTTAAATTGCTTTGAAATAATTTCAGATTTCAATTATTTATTGAAATTTAGCTTGTTGTCTGAGATGATAGATTTGATTACAGCAATTCATATCGTGTAGATAAAATTAAACAATTTCAGATGAAATTGCAAGCCTGAAACAGATACATTGTGGGATACTGTTCCAGCAAATTCGATTAGTTTCTATGAAACTTCAGGCTAATGAAGAAAACTTTGTCAGAATTTTTCAATAAAATTTTCGCAAGACTTAAATTTATTTTGGTTTCCGCTTTATTTTGTTGTATTTTTTCTTTTTGTGGACCACCGGCAAACAAACAAAATTTTCGATGGGTAGATTTGAAGCCAGTTTGATTGGTTTCATCGAAAGGAAGAAGGAGCGGTGGGGTCAATTTCCCAAAAGTATGCTGCAAAATATTTTGCGATTTCTTGCTGCTGTTTGTTTGTCCAGTCCAAAGTGGACTGTTGGGGCGATTTGTATATATTTAGAGGGGCAGCCGCTTATTGATTTCGTCGAAGGCCGCACACACGCGGCGTATGCGCAATATTTGCCTTTTGGCACTTGCGAAGCGAACGAAGCGGGCAAAATAAATAAATAGCGAGGAATGCGCACAAGACCAACAACAAACAAATAATATTAACCAAAAACTAAGCCAAAATGTTGTTGATGAAAACGTGACTGGACACATTGAGTGGACCGAATACACACAAATACAAATAAAACTGCAATCAGACCTACAAATATATATATATATGATTTTGTATTTACTCGTTTATACACAAGAAACTTGGTCAATTGCTAGCGCACCAAAGGTCAACTGCTGGTCCGTTCCTCAGTATTAGAATATTACAATAATATAATAATATATATATTATTTCTTATTTAGTTTGCGCAAGCTTTTGGATGTTGATTTTTAGTTTTTGGCGTTCTGTTGAAAAACTTATTTGATCTACTACTTTCCCTGTAAAATCAATTTCGATTCTATGTTCAATTCTGACATCTCTTTAAGCAAATTTTAAATATATTTATTGAAATCTTCTTAGCCCCAGGATCTGCTAAATAAAGCAGATGTCAATAAATTTTGGGAAAATAATAATAATTAAAAGTGTGACAAGTTGTCCAATTTTTGCATAAAAACAATAATTACTTATTTGAAGGCGCGAATAAACTGATATAAGTAATAAAATTAGATTATTAAACTCACATAGAAATCAACTGAAATATATATTTATAAAATATGTAGATATCCAAACTAAACTATGAAAGAAATAACATTATTTTTCTCTTTTTGCTGAGTTTTTAACTCATCTTAAAGTTATTTGCTTTAACTGGCCGTCAAGTCAGCTGCCAGGCAACTAACTAGCTGTCTATTCAGTCTGAGCCCTGCCCACCCCTGCCCCATTTCTCCGTCTGTGTCGAGTCCTGAACGTCCTTGATTGACAGCCGCTTTCTCTGCTGGCTGCCATTAATCAGCTTAAACAGCTGGCGCGTGCAAAATTAAAATATCTGCTGTGAGGAAGCTGAAGCAGCCAAATGAAGTGGCGTCAACTTGCAAAAGTGCGGGGGGAAAACCTGTTTCATAACGAACTGAACTATTTAGCAGCTGAATAATACCGATTTCTATGTTGGGCACATGGAATTCACCGATTTTAGGTATAGTTTTAGTTTGGCATACGTTCGATCTTTTCTTGAATATTATTGAATAGTATTTGTTCGGTATTTTTGGTATTTTTATAGATGGCTTTTGATTTGTATTTTTGCGCTTGAACTGTGATTTATATTGGCCGCATCACATTGGTTTGTTAATCTCTTTTGGGGACTCCTTCAGATCCTTTTTAGGTGTTTGCATCTTTCTCATGGTATGTGCCACATAATTTCCCGTTATGTGTTGCACATCAACACACACACTCGAATATTGTTGTTGCTTCATTTAATTTCGGTTTTCTTTTGCGACATTTCTCGTTTCGGTTTTTGCCTTTTCTCTACCTTTTCAGCATTCTTCTGGTTTCATGGCGGCCCCTCGCCTTGGCCTTGTGGTCATTCAACTGTAAGAGAGCCAAGAACAGAGAAAAATACATAAAAAATTATTAGATTTTTCGTATTTGTTTTTTTCTTTTTCTTTTTTTTCTAGCGACTTTTTGCCCCTGTACATGTACTATGTGAGTTGGGGCACTGAGGGGACAGCAGGGCAGCCTGGCTAAATTGCTTTTGTATGCATATGCCGGATGGTTGGATGGATAGCTAGATGGATGACACATACACGCACCCATACACCTACACACACACACACCTACACACAATCGTGGGAAATTAGGCAGAAGCATATTTAAGGCGATTTTCCTGATGATTTGCTGTTTATCTTTGCACGTTTTGGTTTGCTGTTTATCTTTGCACGTTCTCTTCTGGCCTCTAATGAACAGTCAGCAAGTCACAAAAACTTTTGCCACCATCCGGCTGAAAATGTGCTCGTGCTCAGCTGGGCGCTGCACATCAAAATGTCCGCATATTAAGTATACGACATTACGTATACGTATGATAACGCTGTTAACAACAACAGCAACAAATGTCAAAGAAATCGCAACGGGACGCAAATATTTAAAAAAATATTCAAAGATTGTTGAGCTTATATTTGATCAGACATTAGGGAATAATAAATGTGAGAATAAACATTAAAAAAAACTTGCATAGAAAGTTTACGTTTTTATTATGCTAAAGCAAAAATAAACTCTTAAAATTACGGAATCCATAAAAGTGGAGTGCAACAAGAAAAAAAGTCAAAACGGATATGAAATCGAGTACTAAAGCAAGTGTTAGTGCGAGATTTCACACAGCTAAACGACGCTACCTGTGAATTTTCTATAGGGTCCGGCGTTGGCAATTGAAATATTTTGTTGACGTCTTCCATTGTACCAGCTGCTATGACAAAACGCGTCAAATGAATGCCACAACTGAGCTCTGTTTAGTCGCTTTCACCGTTAGTTATTTCTTATCAGTGCTAGCCCCCTTTTAACGGTTCATTAAAATGCCCAGGCAATTGGCTGGGAAAACGGCAACAGGCAGCTGCAGAAAACGAACCAGCAATGAGAAAAGAGATGGCAATTAAGTGTTATAGAGTGCCAGGAAAATGATTTCCCTGCTTAAACTTTGCGATTTACAAATACTTTATGAAAAACTTTGGCGATTATTTTAATTAAAGAGCGTCGAGGCAACATAAATCTAAATACGGTATGAGTTATGTTTATGGCTCGGCCAAGCGTCGAATGCGACGGCGACACGTGAATCGCGCATTAAAAGTATTTATTTTATTATTTTATTTTATATTTTGTTTTTGTTAGGCTCTTGTTTTTTTTTTCTTTTTTTCTTTTGTACTGTGGAAATGGCGACCGCTGCGAGTTGGCACTTTCATAATTTGCACAATATTTTTTAGAGACGAGACCAGACGAGACGGGCAGAAGCATTGCTGGCCAGGATCTCCAGCTGGCTGACCATATTGTTTATGGCCAGGCAACGAGTGGCTAAGCCAAAAGCATTTGCCATTCGCCATTCGCCTTTGGCTTTTGCTGCCTGTTTTTGCCTGTGCCCAAAGACAAACCCATAAAAATGTCACAATTCATCAACGCCGCTAAGTAGTTTCGTATTTTATAACGTCCAAAGGGAGGTAGCTAACTTTTTGTTTATATATTGTCTTTTTCTTCTTTTCACTGTTGGCTACAAATTTTGAGCGGTTTTTGCGTGACCTCAGCGCCTCTTGTTTTTTTTTCGCCAAGTGGCTTAAGCGACTTTTATTTTGTACCAAACTGTTTAATGCACTAGGAGTTGCTTCAACATGAGATATTTATATATTCTTGTGTATTATTAAGAAACAAATTTAGTTATTTAATTAAGGATAGTTCCATTATAAATATATATTTTCATATAAATAATACTACAAATTCTTTAGTATCTACACATTCTCCTACAGAATATGTTTACAAGTAATTTAATAATCTTACTTTATCAAATTTATACTCTCTGCATCAATCTTGATAATTTAATGTAATTACTATTCTATCTAAAATTTTGAAATCCCATTTCTTCTTCATAATTCGTAGTTATCCCAATCTGATATTCTGTAGCGGTACTTGGTGACGGTTGTCTAGTGGGGCTTTATCATATCGGCAAACTCCTCGTAGCTCAGATAACCATCGCCATCTTCGTCACCCTCACGTATTATATCGTCCAACTCTTCATCAGTTGGATGCAAGTTAAGGTAGATCATTACTCTGCGCAGTTCATCAACTCCAATGTAACCGGTATTTTCTGGGTCATAAACACGAAAAGCTTCACGCAAATCATCTTCGTCCGGTTCGACCGTTAGCCTATACAATAGTGAACTGACAAACTCGGGGAAGGTAATGCACCCATTACCATCCGTGTCGAACTGGTTGATTTTTGACTCCACTTCTCTATCTGTGGATTCCCTTCCCAAGCAAGTCAAAATATATGCCACATCTTTGGCTTGAATCATATCGCTTTTTTCTTGATCCAATATATCAAAGGCGAACCTAAAATCGTCCAACTCTTTTGCGGACAAATCCATTTTATTAACACGATGAAATTTTGTTTAAAAAAATTAAAGAAAAAAAAGAATAGAAAAATATTAAAACTGTGTATTCGGGCTCTATAAACTAAATGCTTTCTATAGCTTAACATGTGGATTTCCATCTGAGTTACGCCTACTTTAATCTCATTTTTCCTGCCACAACAAATTTGAATTATTGGACTATTGCTTGACACCGACTCAGGAGATTCAGATTACTAAATTATTTTAGTTGAGCACAACCCGACTCGGGAATCAACTAACTTTTATTATTTTATCAGAGACTTGCACAGACTTTGCAATAATTCTTAATTACATACTTGATTTTATATCCTCAATTGTATGTAATAGAAATAACGAGCCGTCTCCGACCCAATAAAAAATATATATTCTTGGTCCATTAGCACCATTAGCAGAATCGAATAAATATTTTCATATATCTACATATATCTCAGAGACGGAGTCTCCTTCCCCCAAAATTGTCATTAAAATTTTTTGAATGAGAAGAGCTTAAATTGTATTATTGACAGCTAGCAGCTTATTGTTGGGAGTATCTTCTAGGTTTGAATACTAGATCACTCATGTTTTTTAATTAGCTGTCTACATTTATACATAGAACACACTTTTAATTTGATTAATGCTATTTTGGCCTTCGTCTAGAATCCCGTATTGGAGTAATCCCAACTGTGTGGATCGATCTCGAAACGCTTCAAGCGCTCATAGTACTGTCCGAAGAAGAAGGCCTCTAGCTGATAGGTCTTAAATACGCGATAGTATCCCTCGTGCACGTACTTGTTATTCCAAATCCAAACACAGTGATTCGGAAAAGTATCAATTACTTGCGCTCTGCCGTTCTGATCCATGTCGCATGGCAGATGCATTGTATCGAAATCAAAGGGCAATGTCGGCTCCGTCTCTCGCTTACGGCGCCGAATAGTTTTCACCACAGTGGTGCCACTGGGCTGGGATATTTCCAGCGAGTTGGTTTGTCTCGGCAACGTGGTCACAGCGGTGTCCTTGCCCCGGCCGAACTCTTGGGCCGCAACAGTGGTGGCATTTGGGTTAGTATAATTGCTGTGCACGCTCTGCGTGGCATTAAGGCTAACCGGCACCACTGATGTGCTGGCCACAGCTTTGGCATTGCCGCACGGTACAAATACCTGAAAAACAATAACAACCAGTTGAGGTAGACAAATTGGTTTCCCCTAACGCATCCCGCTTACCAATGTAAATAAACCAAAGAGAAGTGCGGATAACACTAAATTTTCTGGTAACTTCATAATTAAACCGAAAGAAACGTTCGAATAAACACTTTTGGCGCTATTTGTTTTATTTTTCTTACGATGAATATAACAGCACAGTGTCTACTGAAATTTAGCATACTTTTGTAAAATATAACTCTAAGCTTTCTATATATTGATAAAGTATTTGAAATTGACACCCCGAAAAAAGTCTTTCTTTTCTCAAGAAAGTTATTAGTAAATTAAATACCGAGATATTTGCCTTCCGCCTTAAAATATGAAGTAAATCTTCTCGTAATTTAACATTTTCGTAAGCCCATTGGGAAGCTACTTGTGTCATGAATACAAAATATTTAATTGAAAAAAAATAATAACCAAGTCAACAACTTGGACAATTTTATTTTTCATCGCCAGTTGTGGTCCGAGTACAAAACAAAATGGCGTCGTGGCTGACAAAAATTAACAGTATTTTCATATACACACACATAAATATATTGATGGAGAAGTCACAACAACAACAACAGCAGCATATTTTATGGCATATACGCAGCAGTGTCAGAAAAGCTTTTAAAATCTTTCGCACACTTTTCCAAATTTACAGGCCCCTCTTCCACATTCCTCGCGCTATCGCTGTCTGTCTCTCGCATAGCCCCATCTCTATCGGCCCTTTATTAAAATGCATTTAAAGCTTCTTTTATGAAGGACATTTCTTTTTTTTAGAATATTTTTTGTTTTTGTTTTGCCACTGCGGTTGCCACTGTGAAAAGCTCATGCATTTCAGTTTTTTATACTGTTTATGCCATTTTAACTTTATTGTTGCCCCTGTTGTTGTTGCTGCTGTGCGGCCAACAATGTTGTAGCTGTGTGTGTGTGTGTGTGTGTGTGTGTGTGCGGATAGACATGGCAAAAGTGAAATGGTTATCGCGCTTGTTTGATTTAATTTATTGGCTTAGCGCCATTGTGGCCTGATGTGCAACACTTTACACACAACACTTTTTTTTCGTATTTTCGCTTGTGCAGTGGATGAGGGTGTGGGGCGGAGGGATGGGGGAGGGTACAACTATTGGCCGTCCTGGAGTGGCTTTTTGGGAGACCAACAAGCGCTTCCAGTCAATCTACTCGACGCCCGACTTTACAGTTTGTTGCATGTTGTTGAGTTTTTCAGCTCGCACTTTTTTATATATATATTTTTTTTTTTCGGTTTTCTTGCTTTTTTCAGGCTTGCTTTTAACTCCCTGATAAAAGCTGCTGATTGCTGCGCTTGTCTTGCTCTGGGCTCTGCGAGACCCCGTTTGTGTTTATTTTTTGTTAAACAATTTTTTATGCTGTCTCCACATTGGCCAGCTGCCGTGAAAAGTGTATTAAAATATTTTTCCCAGAAACGGTCAACTTGCTAAAGGGTAGCTTAAAGCACAGTCTACAATAAAGTTGTTTGTATAAATGGTGCCAAATTAAATATATTCTTCCCAAAAGTTTTTTATTTTATGTTTAATTGAGTTGATTATTAACTTTCATAATAAATCACGTTTTTCCGAAAATTCATTTATTTATTTTCTAGCCTTTACGAAAGTGTGATAAATTGTTGTCTATGCTTTACATATTCTACTCAGCTTACAGCCCTTATGGGCTTTTCAATTAATTAAAATTTTAATATACCTTCAGCGTTTTCCCACGCACTCCGTAAACCACCGCGGTTTCCAGAAAAATCTGTTAAACCTTAGCGGAAAAATCACTTTCCAAGTGCTTCATTGTTGACCGACCCTTAACATTTAGGAACCCTTTCGTATAAATTGAAATACTTCATGTTTACATTTGTTTTGCCATCGACTCCGAAAATGAAAAATTGAAAGCAATTGAAAATCAAATCAAAATAAACAAAATCTAAACAAGCCTTCAAATTTTCCCAACTAAATGCAAAAAATTAAGACATGATAACGAAATTACCTGTTTAAATTAAATTAAAAATAGAAAATTAGCTTTAAACTACGCTTGTTAAATTATAAATATTTGATATTATTTATTAAATTTGACGATTTTATTTATACAAAAACAAATATATATTTTTAAAGTTTTTAGGGGCACTCGAATGTTTGTGCCATCAACAGCCAACGATTTCACGACATATTAGAAATGTTTTAAATATTATTACTGTTGTTGGGCTGTTTGGAGCTTAGTTTTTTTTTTGGTCTGTGAGACTTGCCTTTAATTTGAATGTTGAACGCACTTAGAAGCATTTACGTGGCATACAAAAAGGCGGCTTTTATTTGCCTGTCCCGAAAGTCAGATGTCACATACATTGAAGTTTGATTCGGCAGCCTGTAAACACCAAACAGTCACCAAGTCACGCACAGACACACACCCACACACACACACTCAGATATGTGTGTGGTATCCAAAGTTGACACATACAGAGAGAGACATGTCAGAATACTTGGGGGCTGGCGTGTGAAGGGAGAGCTTGCCAGGCTATTTGCTTGCCCTTTTCTGACATTTGCTGCCAAAGTTGATATTATTAATTTACAGCGCGTACCATGCGAGGGAATGTTGTAGCCCCACAGTCGCCCAAACCCCCATCCCCCCGCTCTAGCTTTCGCACCACCACAAAAGTATGCCACACGCATTTCCCTTGTCCTGGCGACATTTATCGGCAAGTTTGTCAGCAGCAGAAGTGAAGAGCAAGAAGCAAGTAGAAGGGCGGATAAGAGGGGGAGGGGGACCGTTGCGTGTGTGTAGACCCCGGTCACACGCTTACACAGCGGTGCCATAATCATAAAATCATTTTATTGCGCTGGCAATTTCATTATTTCGGATTTTAATGTAATTTCTCCCAGTTGGATTTGATGCGCAAGTTTCGCTTAAGGATCCTATATATTTCACTTGCCTTCGAATTGAACAATTGTGCTGGGCAATTGACTGGTTCCTTGGCCAATTAGGCGCGTGGTCAAAAAGATAAAACTTTCCAAGTAATTCACTAATTAATTTGCAAAACTCATTTTCATTCAGTGTCCGCAATTCTCCAATGTGTGCTTAACACAACTTTGCGTGCCACAAGTGTTACAAAATAAAATATATAAAAAAAAAATATAAAAAAAAAACAATAACAGTCTGAAAAGGCAACAGGACAGCCCGGATAAGTCCCCAGAGGTGTAGGAATAAATATAAAACAAAAAACATGCAGTTGCGTGGAGCCGAAAATGCAATACCCTTACCAACATCTAATTTTCAGAAATCGTCAATTAACTATTAGGCAAAGAAAGAAAGAATTTTTTTGAATTTGTTCATATTTGTAGACTTAGTAAGAAAAATTGTGAAGTATTTTACCTTCGTTTTGCCTTAAGAACCAACCATTTCTAATAATCATAATTTCTCTTTATAGAGTATTAGGAAAAAGGAAAAAAGTTGGTGTGACTTTTGGTCAGTTGCACATAAATTTAGATTAGAAAAGGTAATACCCACATGTACACTCGGTTTTGAATGCATGCCTGTCGTAAATTCATCACCAAATATCAACGCACACCATCAGCGAAACATAAAAAGAAATTTGTGTGTGAGAGAGAGAGAGGGAGAACACAAAAAAATAAAATAAAAACCAAAACAAATAAATAAACCAAGCATGAAAAATGTTTCGTGTGTGGTTAACAATTTGCGTGTTTTTACTTATGCGACTCTTTGAGCTTATCCTTTTTCCCCCTGGATAACAGTTGGCACACACACACACACACAACCCTGCCTATAAAGATTTACACACGCTTTCCAACACAGCCACATCACTGCACAAATTGCAGCTCCATATGACGGAATCCAGAATATAATATTTCACGCTAAATAATTTCAATTCTTTTCTGTTATTTTGTGACGCGACATAAAAGTCTGCTCAACTGGCAGATACTGTATAAAAACTTGTTAAATCAAAATTAAAGTTTTCTACATTTGTTTTATAGACATAGACTTGCCAAGGCTTGTAATGCCCTATTTATCAATTAGAGGAATCACTGATTTATGATATGTGGACATTATGGGCTCGACAACCAGACAAAATTAACGGCCTTAAAACAATGCGAGCCGAGAGAAGAATGTATATTTATTGATTATTTGCCAGCCAAAAGTATGATGCATGTACGCCAGACGTTGCA
Organism: Drosophila micromelanica; assembly: GCA_004143825.1. Classification (NCBI taxonomy): domain Eukaryota; kingdom Metazoa; phylum Arthropoda; class Insecta; order Diptera; family Drosophilidae; genus Drosophila; species Drosophila micromelanica. The sequence goes on along the minus strand of SCDY01000120.1, from coordinate 276,195 downwards.
ACTAAAGTCCCTTTTTTTTATTCAGTTTCTTATTTTTTTTTGCTTTGTTTGTTTAGTTGGCAAACAAAAAGAAAACTCCGATAGCTCTGGTTCCAGACAGTTGGCAAATAAGCAAGGGTACAAGCAAAAACCGAAGCTGAAACAAGACTAAAAGGAAAAACTATTTCCCTTTCGTCAAATGGCAAAGCCAAAACATCATCATTATAAAGCCAAGCATCTGAATTTATGACACATGTCCCAAGCTCATATGAAAAATATCATTTAGACTGCGTAGAAAACATTTTTTTTTTGTTATGTACTTCCTGGCTTCGTAGAGGGGTAGAGCGAGGTGCTGCGCCTTTGTTTATGCAGCAATTTATGACATGCAAAGCAGAAACAAACACATGACAAGGACAATGCCCAAACATGAGCGACCCCATAATACGCTGAGCAAATATTTATGCGACCGCCTCGCGGAAATACAGAAGCCAATGCCTCCCTCCATTTCGACCGCCCGCCACGCCCCTTTTGGGTTGAAGATCAAAACATCGAGTGTCGGGGCTTTTAATATTTTTATTAGGTTTGCCGATTGCGTTCCCTGGACTAACGTTGGATATGTCATGCGGTCCATTCTTTTTGTTTAATTAGTGACACACAGACAGACACACACAAACACACACACACAGACACACACACACACACACAGCCAGACAGACAGACTTTGATTATGACAAGCGCATTAATTGCTTTTTTATTTGCTTGCTTATCTTTGATCAAACAATATTTTCATTGTACAAAGTTGAACTAATAAAAAATACTCGCAGTTAAAAAATTAAATAAAATCAATATGAAAATGAAAAATATAACTTTTGTTTAAATATAAAGGCTAGACTAGGAACATATTGCAAGCTTAAAATAATATATAATTTTGTAAATTTGAATTTTTTGACTTATAAGATAAAATATTTTTAAAAAAAAGAACACTGAATAATATATATGTTTTTTTAATTTATAGTTCTCAAACCGTTATAATGCCCAACTGTCATTTGTTGGCTCAAACTGTGACAAAGAGAAATCAGAAAAACAACTTTTGCTATAATTTGGCAATCATTTTGCTGCTGCTGAGCCGCAGCTGAATTCAAAAGGAAGCCCAAGCCGCCGCCGCCAGCTCGGAAAAGCACTTTGATAAAGAAAATATTCCCAACAATCAAAGGGCAAACAAAAGAGTCGACGTTATTGAGCGGTAAAAGGGGGTTTACATACCTACAAACATAGCCAAGCCCAAGAAAACCCGCTAAAAACGCTGAGAGAAATCAAAATGCGCGCTTTTTAATGTTAATTCTTGACTGTGGTAGATTGTGGGCAGAATTTGGGCCCCAGCATGGGAAAGGGGATTTCTTCATTTCGTGCTTCTTCTTATTATTTTTTGGCGTGTTACCATCAAGTGTTTTGTTTGTTGTTTAGTCTTTGCATAAGCAATATGCTGCTCAATTTTGGGGAATGTTTTTGTTTCTTAGTTGCGAAAAGTGAAGACGATGAACCGTCAAAGTGTTTACCATGGCCTTTGTTTGTTTTACATTTCTGAAGGTAGCAGGGCAGACAGACAGTCTGCCAAAATTGAAATACCAAAAGTAAGGGGCAATCGAAAAAAAAGAAGAAGAAAACTGAGCAGAACTTGAACTCTGTTGAGCAGTCAGATAGCGAGGAGTATTTTTATCTATACTCTAGGCGTACTAAATGCTGTGCAGTCAGGCCTTAAGTTTGAGCAGGTTGATTCTCGGTGAGGACACACTTGACCCCGGCTGTTTGACCTTACTCATGCGCTTGATTGATTGCACAAACGAAATGAAATACGAAAAGCAAACCGTAGACGACCTGTGGCAGGTCCTGGATCACGTCCTGCAAACTGTTCCTCTTCCTGTTCCTGATATGCTACAAATTTACTTGCAGCGATTCCCAATCAAACACCAACTTAACTTCATCTTGAGCTGCCGACGAACTTGCGCTTTGACCAGTTTGTAATTGTAACAAATGAACCAAGTGACCGAGCATTTTTCATATGGTATGGGCAGCATCCCTACCTCCCTTCCCACTACCCCGACCCACCCATCAATCGGTGAGTTGTTTGAGCTTGTGGCTGCGTAATAAAGTCGCCGTTGAGTTTTCAAGTTGTCTGATAGATGATTCGATTTGGTTGGTTTGCTTTTCAATTGGCTTCATATCGAATAGAGGCGGGGGGCATTATGTACTAGAAGCGGGTTTTCGAAATTTTCAATTTAATTGCAATTTACTTACGTTTCTTTGCCGGGGCTCAAATCTCATTTGGCATTTGCATAAATCCATAAAATTGCAAACACTTTGATTGCGAATGGCAAATAATTTTGCATATGATTTATAATTTGAAATTTTATAATACCGCATAAATTACATTATTTATTATTGCGTTTTGTATATTTGTTTTATTCCTATAAATTATGTAATTTTTTATACGCTTTCGATAAGCCAAATTCAACACACAGACAAAAGCGCTTATTGTTGCTCTATGAAAGTGTATTAATTATTAATTGTAATTAATTGTTATCATAATGTTGTAAGTTTTTTTTATTATTTGGTGCTTATTAGCTAAAACAAATATGTGTTACTCGTGTAACAAATATTTGTTTAGTATTTTTTTGCTTGTTTGATTTTATGTATGTCATTTAATAATTTATTAAAAATTGATTGCTTGTTTGGGATTTTCAGTATCGTTTTCGTTTTTAAGCTAATTAGCGTAATTTAAATTATTACTGTGCTTTATTTATATAGTTATATATAATTAGTAATATTTATATTTTTTAATATTTGTTCTCGATTTTTTTTAATAATTTATAAGGAATATTATTATTATTTATTTATAATTTTTCAATATTGTTAAACTACATTTTTATATTCGTATCTTCTTATTCTGGTAATTTTAAGTTTTTCCACATCGCCTCATTTGTTTTCGCCCATCTTTAATATTATTTTTCCTATTACCCCAACAACCAAAAACCAAAACACATTTTTCTCAACTAAACGTGAGCCTAAGCGTCGAATTGTTCTCCCGTCCTTGGATGGAATATGGTGTGTGGCTCAGGAACTTGATGCCCATCGCACGTAGCACACATTACACGCACCTTACACAGCCTGTGCGGGCCCCGCCCCCTGCCTCCTTTATATCAACGCATTCTTGTGCAGCCGCGCATATAATTCGCAATTTAAACTTTCAAAATATATTTCTAGGCCGATTTTTAATTTTGTTGTTATCCGAGTACGAAAATATTTAAAACTCAGCAGGAACAAAAAAATGTAAATTCAAAAAAGTGAAAAACCGTTAAAAAACGAATAAACGAAATGCAATTCCGGCCTTTTTGAGTCGCTTCACGCACAGGAAGAGTGAGACACAAAACGACTATGAGCCGTGTCGTCGGGGTCCAAGCATTTAGGCCAGGCCAACTGGCCAACTGTTCAACCGGTTGGCAGGCCGGCAGGGTTCAGGTTCAGGTTCAGGTTACTATCGGTCGGCACACGTGCACTTGTCTCTCGCTCTGCTCCAGCAGCTCCGGGAGCAGTCAACGCAGTCATCGTCATTGTCCGCGTCGTCGCATGTGGTCATTAAAGGAATTTCCGTTGTGGTCATCGAACCGTGAATTAAAATGTGCACACAAAATGCGCCTGGCCCTTTCCATTGTTGTTATTGCTGCTCTGACCAAGGGCTGTGCTCGGGGCAAAGCCGCGGATGCACCACAAAAATGTTCATTTTGTAGAAAAAACAAAAATAATGAAAACTCTGTTTGGTTTGATTCTTGATGCAGGTTTAACTGGGAAATTGAACAGAGACGAGGGGGAATTCGTTGGTATATTTTAGGGGAGACTCGGAATTCAGAACCATAAAATTACAATAGAAAACTTAAATTTCTTACTTATTAGAACAATTTTTAGAAAATAAGTTTATAAATTGTAAACAATTTTTTTCTAGTCTTTTACAAGCCTCATTTCAAATTCAATTTATTGCTATCTCAGATAATTTTATATCTTCTAATTTATTTAATTTTCCCTTGATTAGTAACTTGTACAATTTTCTCACTTGTTGTTTGTGGCACTCATTTGGTTGTTTTTCCAGTTTCAGTGCCACGCAATAAATGTCACACGTAGGCAGTGTACTTATATACCTTGATTTATAGCCAAATACAGCTCACATATAAGAATATTTATTTCACATATGCTCATCATTAATGACAACACATGCAATGGGCTAGCTCAACATTTCAGTTTAGTCTTCTTTTATGTTATTATTTATTCTATTCTCATGTCCAATGAGCAAAATCTGCGCTGGCTGATTTTACTTTTGCGATATATATTTTGCCAGGCATGACACATTTTTTGCATGAATTATAAGCCAAAAGACAACAACAACAGCAACAAAAACTGAAAAACGTTGCGCGCTATTTTTAAAAATCGGTGGCGGCTATGATATAATTTTGCCGATTTGCTTAGCCGGCGATTTATATATAACATATAAATACATATGCTTATATATATATATATGCACAACTTTTGTCTATATAATGAATACACGTATATAAACATTTTATTTTCGTTTTCGCTTTTAGCCCACAAAATATTTTCAACATTTGCTCATTTACGAAAAAAACATTTTTATGTGTTCGATTTACTTTTGGCTGCGACATAAATTTATGTTGAAATTTGCTTTATACTCATATTTTATTCGAGTTATTACAAGGCAAGCAAACTACTAAAGGTCACCCAAAATATTTCTTTTAATACTTTGAAAACATTTTTATTTTCGTTTTTCCAAAGGTACTGAAACGGCTTTCAAGGACAATAGAAAGAGTGTTCGATTTGTTCGAAATTTTGAATTGGTATAAAATATAACCAAACATTTTTATACAATTTTTTCCATAATGTTCTTATAAAAAAAAATTTTATCGAAATAGAGTTTAAGCTCGTTTTATTCTTATTTTAACTGTTTTTTTGTTTTAAATTATCTTTTTGTATTATTTTTTGTATTATTTTATCATATTTCTTATTTGATTACATATTTGGAAATTATTATATTTTTTCATATAAATACAATTAAATGTTTATTTTTATTTTTTTTTATCATAGGCATATTTATTTATTTTTAATATTATTATTGAACATATGTTATTAATTATTTTATTTTTTTTATATAAAAAAAAATTAAACTAAAACGAATTTAGTTCATTTAAATATTTTCATCTGTATTTTCTTTTGCTTACTTTCACACAGCTTTCGAGTATATATCTTTGTGTATATCTCAAATTTAAATTTATATTTTCCGATTTTGCTTTGCTTTTTACTTTTGGTTCACACGCGCGCTGATTACTGCCAATTGTTGGTTTGTTGCTGTTGGCCAGGCCAAAATGACAACAACGTCAGATGCAATTCAATTCGATTCGAGTTGGTTTTTTGGTCGTAAGGCGAGCAAGAGACGCGCGCGCTTCATAAATAAAATCCGTCCACGTACTCGACGCACGACGTTCAAAATGAAACTGAAATCCACTTGATGGCTGAAAAGGCAGCCAAAGCCAAAGAGCTAACGAGCCAAAGCAGCGACGTCGCCAGCAGCAGCGCCAGCAGCAGCGGTCTCAGCAGCAGCAGCGAAAAGCAACCCCTAAGTGGCGAACGCGCGAAATGTTGCCGGCTGCGTTGGCGTCGCCGCCTTTTCTTACAGCTGACGTCGGCGCTGGCATTAACGTTAACGTTTACGTCAACGACAGTGGCAGCGGCAGCGGCAGCGATGTTGTCGTCTCGCGTGTTGGTCAAGTGGTTTCGGCCCAGTCGGCCGGCTGCCACAGAGAGCCGGGCCACATGGTTGCCGTCGCTTGTAGACTTTAGCCGTTGCTCATGTTGTTGTTCTTGTTGTTACCATTATAAATTTGACTTTGGCATCTGCGGGCGGCATTTCCTTTTGGCTGGATTTTCAATGTTTTTGTTGTTGTTAGTTTGTTATTTGTGTGCTTGCGCGTTTTCCAACTGCGCACAATTTGATTACACGATCTTTCGCTTGGTTATTGAAATATGTTTGCTTTTACGGCCCCAATTCAATTGTTGGAAACAAATATAAATATAGGCAAGCAGTTGCCCATATTGCCTGTCATTTATATAGTATTGATAAAGATTTACATCATTGATAGTTTTTTTTTTTAACTAGTGTGAAGGTTAAGGGAACGCCTGACTTGGAGATGATGCCCTTTTTACCCATTTGTGATGGGCCTGGGGCATAAAACTCCTATCGATCTCCAATAAAACAACTTTGTTGAAAACTAATAGAATGCATATACGACTGATAGGAATACATATATGATATTAATATATCAATTTTAAGTTAAGCTTTAATATGGTGGATATACACGTATATCATAAAAATATCGGTGGATATACACGTATATCATAAAAATATCGGTCTAGTATCACCCCTCAAAATATATGAATTTCTAATCAAATTTACATAAAATTATGTATATTCCTTATCATTTTCATATATTTGAGTAATTTCAAATTTTATATTGATATATTTTAAGAGCATCTTATTTCTAGACAACACCCAATAGAAATAAGTGAAACGTCTGCAACTATATCCAGTTTATATGTCGAAATAGGAGTTTAATCTAAGCTAAAAACTAAAGAAAATAAATGTTTTATTTATTTTAGTAGTAAAAAAAATAATGTTTGAACATTTGAAATATTTTTGTTTGTGTCTTTATTTTCTAGCATAAAATTATATAATTATATAAAGAACCTGAAGGATTACTTTAAAATTTACATGTGTTAGGACTTGCTTTCTTCGAACTTTTAGCTTTGGCAACGAAGATAAAATCTTAAACTCACAATCAAATTCATAGCTACAAATATATGAGATATCAGCTATTAAAACCAGGTCATTCCATTAAATATTTACATATATACAAACAAAAATGGAATAATCTAAACATCAAATATTTACAGCACATAATTTGCTCAATACATACAAATTGTCTTGTAAGACATATGGTATATATAGATCTGATTCACAGAAATGATCTACATTTGAATTTACGATCACAGAGGAACACGACCAATTTCAAGTTCAACCGCAACGAGAAATATGAATGTTAAATGTTTTTAGATTTGGTTCATTAAAATCAGCGTGATATTTGGGGCACAGCCACAACAGACATTAATTAGCCAAAATGGCTGGAGAACGAAAAAATAATTCATGGAAACTAGCGTCTGGTGCGTATCTGAAGCAAAAGGCTAAAACGCTAGGGGCTTGTGCAATGCGAATTTTGTATGCATGAGATTTATTTTTGGCGCTTGACAAAAAGCAGCAAATGAAAACGAAACAAACCTCCAAAGGACAAAGAGGCAAGAGAGAGAAAGGCAAAGATAAGGAATACGAAATAATAAAAAAAAAAAACAAGAAGCTGGCCAACGGCCAAAACAAACGTGCGCACATATTTAAAGGCAGATAGATACTCTACAAACCCACACACAAAACTCTACAAAGCGAGAGAGTGTGAGAGAGCCCCAGTGGCGGAGAGAGCGACGCGTCGCTGCTGGCGTCAACGTACAGCAGCAGGCGAATGAGCGTAGCACAACAAACGGCGACAAGCAGCGACGAACAGAAGCAGCAGCAGCAGCGGCAGCGTCTTCTTATATTACAAATGCTGGCGGCAAAACAAGAGCCAGCCGCGTCTGACACCTGTGCGTGCGTACACCCGCCCTCTCCCTCTTCCTCTCCCGCTGCCCTAACTGCTCGACTCGTTTATTAATGAGACATGCGGCCGCTGCCGTTGTCGTTGTCGTTGTCGCTGCCACGCGCCCTGGCAGGTGTTTGACCAGGTAGCAATAACAACGATAACAGCAACAACAACAACGACAAAAACTCTGCTCTTTGGTATCGGGTCCAATACGATCCCTCGTTGGGTAATTGAGTGTGTGGCCGACTGTTTTATTATTTACGCATGTGTGTGTGTGTGTGTGTGTGTTCGCCTGCTATCGTTGGCTGCTTCTGTTTCTTGATTCTCTGCGCTCCTTTCGCGTTAATCCAGCAGCTTCCTTTGGCAACTGTCCATGCAAAGCAGATGATGATTTTTCGGTACAGCGACTGAGAACTCAATACGTTGCCCCAAAGCAGCTGTTGAGTGGGTTTTTTGTCTTCCTCTTTTTTATTGATTTCATTGCTACCAGTAAAATTGTGGAACATGTGGCTGGCATAAGACGATATAACTGAGATAGGAATGATACAGAATGGAGTAACTAAACATGCGTAAAGATAACTCCATTGAAAGAAAGGGCTTAAAGTTGTAACTATATTTATACAGTTTATAATTTAAATAATATTAAAAAATAATTAATAATTTAATAGGAGAATAGCTAAACATTTTCAGTATTTTCAGTATTTTTTTTAATAGTATAAATTTTTTTTTTATCAAATTTCATTGAAAAAATTTTAAAGTTTAAAAACGCTTTTTAAAAAATAATAATTTTAATCGTCAACATTTTTTTTACCAAACTTCATTAACAAAAAATGTAAACGCTTTTTCAAAAATAGTACGAAAATATAAATTTGCTTTCTTGACCATATTGAAATATCTTTAAAATCAATTTAAGTTTCTTTTGTAATAATATATTAATCAACACTCAATTTTGCTCTAGATTGTTGTCAATAAATTTGGGACAGTTTCTTGGCCTGTGCCAATTGCCAACTATTCTCGTACTTAACCTTTTAGTGAGCTAATTCAATTGCCGCAAAACGGGAACTTAAGTTTTCATCCTTTTTTTTGGGTTGCGACACGCGAAAAGAAATCGCGCAAGTGAAAAACTTGGCCAAAAAAGCCAAAGAAAATGCCGTGAACAGTTAAGGAAAACTGAAACCTTGAGGCAGGCGGTCCTCAGCTTCGCCGCCCACGCAGCCTTGATACCTGCCCCTAGAGAAATACCAAGAGAGTGCAAATATATACATATATATATTTATATAGGTGGGGGTGGTGAAAATGTGTGCGATATGTCTGTAGAGTTGTCGGGAGGTTGTCGAGCGAAATGTTGGCAATGTTCGCGCTTCGTTAGCTTTAATTTCAGTAATTTGCAGCGACGATTTGGCCAAAAAGGCGACCAGACGCCGTTAAAACAAAAGTGAAGGAAAAGCGTCGTGACATTTTCACGAATCAAGACGGAACTAAAACAAAAGAAAACCTAGTGAATTGATTTTAAAGGAAAATGCTTCACTGAAAGATACCCTCTAGATCGTTTTAAATTTTACATATACGATATATTATTTTCATATACATGATTTTTATTGGTTTTATTGGAGATTTTTAAAATAATAAATAATAATTAAAATTAAGGACCACTTGTCAAAAAACTTATTAAAAACTAGAAACCAACTAATTCGAAGAGACTATAAATGTAATAATACGTAAGTGGAGCAGAATCTATTGAATAAAGTACTTTCATTTAATATAATATATAATATAATTTTAATACATACATAATTTCTTTATTTATTTATTGGTATTATTATTATTATTTACTAAATTATATTTATCTATTTGAATTGTGCTAATAATAGTTTATATACGATCAAAGCCTTAGCCTGTTACATACATTTGTGCAATCTTATATACCCCTTTTTAATGGGGACAGGGTAGATAGCACCTTAAAAAGCCACCCACATGGCAACTGGGAAACTTTCGCTCTCAGCCAGCCAAACAGAGACGTTGGCTTCCCCTTTCCCAGTTGAATGCCCAACACACCTCTTGCTAAATATTTAATGACCAATGGAGTCGAGACGAAGTCGCAGTTGAATTTGGATGCGGAGTTGGGGAGTTGTAGAGAGGGGAGCGAGGGTCGGGTGCCCGAAAAGAGCCGTGCGCTGTAATTGCAAAATGTTTTGCAATGGAATTTTATTTACATTTTCCATGAGCTGCACAAGACTTCTAGTGCGCTCCTTTGACTGCGTTCTCTCTCTCTCTCACTCTCTCTCTCTCGCACTCTCAGTCCGTCTCAACTGAATTCCAATGCGATTTTCGTTCGTTTCATTTGAAAGCTTTTCATTTCTACCAACCTTCCGCGTTTTGTTTCCTTTTCGGGACTTGCCTTCCTCCATAATGAAGTGTACGAATTTGCTAAAAAGCTGGATTTCCGTTTCCATGTCTTCCTCATCCTGCACACATCCGAGCTACTCACTGTGTATGTGTGTGTGTGCGATTCTTAACGAGTTTAGGTTCGCATGTATTGCTCAAGCAACTCCGGCAAAAGGCTTACCAAATTTCGTTTGAGAAATTGTGTAAAAAGCGAATCTTTCAAACGTCTAAAAGGGCCAAAAACAAAAAAGTTTCCCTAGATGAAGGGAATATTGCTCAAAGATAGGAAAAAGATACTAACCCAATAAAGTTACAAATTTCTCTTTCATTATATTCATATTTAAATATTAATTGGACAAGGTGAAATTCTCTGTTAATTAATGTTAACATCCTTAAAATTAAATACAAATTTTTGCTTTAATGAATATAACATCTAATCAAACCCGGGGTAAAAAACTTCTGAATGGGATTCTATGTAAATCACAACAATCGAAGCTGGAATCCTTTGTTGGGTATACTCCATCGTTCCACTTCGTTAAGCTCCCCCGCACTCGTTTACCGCTATGAAACCCATGCAATTGGTTACTCTTCAATCTAAGCCAATTGTTCCATCGCCTGCAATTGTTTAGCCGTCAACGTACGCCACAACTAACCAGAACAGATGTCAGACAGAGACAAAGACTCCGGTAGTAAGGGGGGCGGGGGGTGGTCGGGGGACCAGGACATGGCCACTGGCGGTTGACATGATGACGTGTGTAATGAGCAAACAAATACGCGCGTTGCAGCTAAAGAATAAAAAAACAGAAGAAAAACAGAACAGGACAAATACAAATAAATAATAAAACAAATAGCAGCAACAATAACAATGCCTGCCTGACATATCCTGCAGCAATCCCAGAGCAACAACAACAAACACAACAGCCTCAACAAGGAGTAGGAAAAATCACTAATGAATCCGGCAAATGTTTTTAGCTGCAACTTCGCACTGCAGTTGCATGCGAAATGTTGAAGCGGAGAACCGAATGAATGGAAAATGAAATTGTTGCCAGTTGAAGAAAAAAAACAGACACTTACAGCGTGCCGAACTTTTAATACTCTTTCTAAACTATGTAAAATGAAGAGCTAATATAAATATATGGTTTATGTAATTATATAAAAATTTAATATTTTTTATAAACTTCTTTATGATTGATGAACTGCAAGTGGCCAAAAGAAGTATATATGTATAACAAGTGTTAACACCATGGCTATAAAGCTGAGCTAATTCAAACAGATAGTAGACACATATTGTTTAAATTGCTTTAGGCTCTTGTTTTGATCTGTTATATAAATTACTTTTACACGGATTATGGCAAAGGCATAATACCCATTTCAGAGAGTTTAGCGGGGAGGCAACAGAACCGGAAAAAATACTGCGCTTTTAATCCCTAATGTCAGTTCACGTTCAATGGAGTCGAATTGGAACTGCTCCTCGCCGGTTTTTGTATCGTGGTCGCCGCTGTCTGCCATTTCTTTGGGCACCTCTTTGGCGACCTTTTCATATTATTTTCCATTTTCTATTTTTTCCCCTATAACACATTGCAACGGATGCAGAGCGTCCGGCGCTTGTTGCCGGAAAAATAGCTCCCCAACAGGAACAACGAGTTCCCTTGTTGTTGTCTGTATTTTATTTAATTAAAACGAAAACAATGTTATTCACCCTTTCCTTCCCTCTTTAGTGTTAATTTTTCTATAATTTTTGGTTAATATTTAAATATTTCAAGGCACAAATTTTTTCATTTCGAGTTGTAATTCCCAGCATTATGTTAATTTTTGTGTGGTTGGTGTATAAATTCATGTGCCCCGCCCTCCCGCTTGTCTGCCTCATTTAAATGTAAAAAGGATTAAAGTTTATTGTGGTCTAGGGGGGCTTGTGGGTAGTGGGCGTGGTCTTAGTCGTTGGCGCTGTAAAGTATGCTCCTTATGCCATTCGGAAGTTGAAGTAATTGTTCAAATTGCACATTTGTGTGTTTTAATTGTTTAAATTATGCAGAGGCCTAAAGAAAGAGGGTAGACCGAAAACTTTTTGGTAAAAGGGTGCTGAAAACGGCCAACATGCGCTTGTTGTTTTTATGAGTTACCCGGAAAATAGCTGGGCTTCACCGAAGCTTTGAGTGGGGCCAATAAGTAGCGTTGTTGGTTTTAAGTTTCTTCATTTTGTTGTTTTTTTTTTTCGGGGAACAAAGTTTGTGGAACAGCAAGGGAAATATTTAAAATAACAGTCTATGAAAAAAAGTTTATGTATGAGAGCAATTGGAACACAGACAGTTGCTGGTTGCGATATATACTCGAACACGATCGCAGCTGCTTACGTTGCCAGGCAAAAGCTGACCGCTTGAAGATAACTTTCATTAGATAAAGCAAATTGCTATGGAACAATTACTCTTAACAAGGCTGTTTGCTACACAATCCTTATTTAATCATTATTATTTATTATTATTTAATCATTGGCTTACCTGCAAATATAAAAGATAAGCATAATTTAATAAATTTATATTGTATATATAAATACATATACATAAATCTTAACTAATTCTTATTGTTTTTATTGAATTAAATATTAAGGATTAAAAAGTTTTTGACGACTTTCAACCGACCTTTTCCAACTTGACCCAGGGTTAAGAATAATAAAAATAACACCAAAAATAAAAAAAGAACCATAAATAGATTCGAAATTTATGAATCACAACGCTTTGCAAGTAGATGGCTGCCCGGGGCAAAGACGTCAGCCGGAATCAAAGCAAAGTACATGAAAGATTTATGTTTTGGGTAAGAAAAGACTGCGAAACAAACAAACTGAGATACAAATTGTACTTAAGTAAGTCCCAATACCAGCTTCTTCGTGAACAACATATCTCTCTATAAACAACTTTAATGCTTTCCAAGCCGCTGCCAATGGGCACATTTGGAGCTCAGGTCCTTTTGAGTGCGATTCTAGCTATGGTGGGGCGTGTCCTGACCATAAGCTGACCAAATCCGAGCCGCGGGCTAGTTTTCGGTTGAATACATTAAAAATTTGTAAAAGAAATGAAACTCTGCGCAGAAGAGAGCTCATTATATGCACCCCCGAAACGGGCATACTTATGTGCGAGCGAGGTTGGGTGGGGGAGGGGAGGGGTGGGCCAGGCCAGCTGTGGGTGGCGTGGATCCCCGCCAACATAAATCTTAAAAAGCACGTGCGCCATAACGAAGCGAACTAAAGGAGTGGGTGGAGGGTGGCGCGAGGTACATCCATATAGTCGATGTGGGGACTAACGGTTGAGTCTGATATAATTAAGCATCATAACTCGAGGGATATTTGTTGTTGCCCCGGACAGGGGCGTGGTGGGAAGCGGAAGAACTGTGGATGAGCCAGGAAATGAGCAAAAGCTGCCGCGACGAGCACGAAAGTTAATCAAAGCTGGTTGTTGTTGTTACTTTTACTGTACGGCAAATAAAGTTTTATGTAGTGCAAAAATTTTATAAACTTTGCCTACAACAAGAGCATCAAGAAAGGTAACAGGCAAAGAAATTGTGAAAAACAAAGCGTAGCAGAAAAACTAAAATAAAACACACTAAATAATATTAGAAATGAGGCATGCCACACTATAAGATACACTTTCGGCAGTTCAGTTAATTTGAAATTATGGCTAACCAAATGATGAAGGAAGGGCATCTACGTGGTCGGAATAGCCACCAAAATAAATGTGTTCCTGTTGCGTTTTGTTGAAGCGTAATCCTTGTTGGAAATGTGAAGTACAGAAACGGAAACATGCACATTAATTTGAAATTTAATATATAATAAACGTAATTGTAGAAGATGACGATGCTCGTCTCAACGCTGGACAATGGATGTAACAGAGCAGAGAACGTGGAAATATAACAGAGAGAGTGAGAGAGAGAGAGAGGAAAAGAGAAAGAGTGAGTCAGAGAAACAGAGTGAAGCAATGAAAGAGTATGGGAAAGCCGCGGGCCACGCAAAATTGGTTGCTTGAATGGTTGACAACATGTCCTCGGCATCGTCAATGTTCGTCCTGTTTGATGTCGTCGACAATTCCGGACGTCGACGTCGCCCGGGCGGTGGGTTGAAGCAGCAGACGGTTTCCCTCTTTGGACCGCCTTCCGTTGACAAGCTAAAGGAAACTTTCGGTAAAAAGGGAATTAAATGCCCGCCGGCCGCTAAAAGTACAGACAAAAGAAGCGCCAGCAGAGTATGAGAGGCCGGGTGGGGTATGCCGGATGCGGGGGCAGGTGTTTTGACGGGGGGGGGGCTAAGAAAAGAAAGAAAACATGATGCAAATGTTATTGTATTGTTTTTGAAGTTGAAAGACAGCCAGAAAAACAATGCCAAAAACAACAGCAAAAGTTCAAGCTGTTGTGGAAAGGGGGCGGACGGGGGCGAGTGGGAGGTAAGAATATTCGCTTGAGGGCGGTACACTTGGTCCTTTTCGGGGTGTGCCAGGGCCGGTCAGCAAAAAGTGTTATAATGAGCGGGCTTTTGTTTAGGCAGCAACGCCATTTAATGGCCTAATTATATTTCCTTCTATTGACAGGGCCCCGAGTGTTTGATAATTGTTTTTGTTCCTATATAGAACTTTCAGGAACTGCAGGAATCGTAATTAAAGGTGCAAACATATTTAAATAAATCATTAAATTATATGATATTAATTAAATTTAAAAAAATCGAAGGATAGAACATCTATATTACCTATATTTTCTTCATATATTATGAGCATGTTGACACTGTCAATTGCCAAATTTAAATTAGGATAACAATGAAATTCATTGATTCTCTCTCTGATAGAAATTGATACATTCAAGACGGTCAATAATATTATAAATTAATATGCAATTTGTTTGTAGTTAATATCTTGAGTACCAAACAAATCTACAATCATAGGTAAAAATGTTCGCCGCTGAAAGCAACCCCAGAGAAAAGCCCATTTTGCCTAATTTAAATATCCATTATTGCCATTTACATAAAATCTAATTAGTAGCTATCACAACAGGAGTCGTTCTCCTGCCCCTTTCCGCTGTCTGCTTCAACACGCATTCACAATCGCATCAACGCACAAAAAACATAGCACACTTAACGGGGCTCGCACTCAGCACTCGGCTCCTTTTACTGTGGCACACACACACACACTTACAGCCACTGTCATATCATGTGCACATCACATCAATTTGCAAAAAGAAATGAAATGGCAAGTGGCAGCCACTTAAGCCACAAAGCGCTGACTGCTAAGGGAGGAGGAGGAGGGGGTTGAAGCAGCCGAGTGTGTTTGCTTGTTTAAGCAACATTCATTGGGGAGGTGGGGTGGGGCGGCCTGAGTTTGAGCTGTTACGTGCGTTACTCTTGCTGTCAATTGCAGTTGATGGGGCTGCCACGTACCTCCTTCCCCCCCGCCCACTCACACCTTTCAATTTCCAGCAATACGCAAATCAATTTGGGTGCGATTTTTGCGATATTCCCTTTTCCTTTCTGCTGTTGTTGTTGTTGTTGTTGTTGCTTTAGCCAACAAATCGACAAATGTGCTGATAGGACATGGCGGCAAACTGATTTTTCTAGAGAGGAGCGGAGTTTGACTGTTTAACGCTTAATGATGTTTGTCGCCTGTCGAACGCGCGTGTAAATTGGAATTTGTGAGTCTCCTGCTCCCACTTGCTGGCCCCCGACCCCTTTTCCGTGCCTTGGCGGCATGTCCTGGCATGCAAATTTAAATGTATGTAAATCGTATGCTTCTCGCGCTGCAAGCACCTTCGTCCACAACCACGCCCACACCTACACCTACGCCTACGTCTCTGGCGCGGAATTTTCATACAAGAGCTGTACATGTGTTAAAGTCCGCCCGGAAACAAACCGACCCCCCCTCCCGGCAAACACACACCCCGCCCAGCCCAAAGTTTCTCTGGCTCTGTCTGTCTGTGACTTAATCCTTTTTTGCGCACATTAAAAGCTTGGCCCGAAAAATTTGTTCGCAGATATCTGTTAAACATTACACAAATTTTATGCGTGCGTCGCACAAATACAATTCCTGCCCCCTTCTTTCTTACGTTCGCTCTCTCTTTCTCACTCTCGCTCGCCGTCTTTATCTGTTTTATTTTTGGTCGCTATGCCTGCGGTTTTAATTTTTTTCGTGTTGTTGCCCCGAACGAACGCTTGACTGACAGCCAGACATCAAAATCAGCTTAGGGAATTTTCGCTTAATAGAAATTTACAATGTTGTCCTGGCGCTGTAGCCGTCCTTGATGTCCTGTTCTGACGCTTGAATTTAATTACGGCCTCGGCCCGGCGGCGGCTTAAAGCGTGTAATTAGTGCGACATATAATTGAAAAGGACTCAAATGATATGGCCAGACCCCGGCGTGTCCAGCATGTCCTGCATATCCTGCTTGCGTCTGACCGTAGGCAAATGTCACATACTCCTATGTATTTGTAATGACTACATTTTAATGGAAGAGCAGCTTAAAAAACAAAAAATAAATGAGCATACAGGACATATAAATAATTTATAAAATTCATGGCGAAATTGTGTAGAATTAAATGAAAGGCAAAAATTTTTATAAGATAAAATGAAATTTATTTTACAATTTAATTAAAACCATTCTATTGGCTAATCTGCGCACAGAAAATAGTTTAATGTGGTTCAATTCATTTTTAATTTAAAAACAATTGAGCAATTATAAATATTCAATAAAAAAATATATACAAAAATAATTAAAAATAATAAAAATCGAACGAGAAATGTAATATACTATAAATTATATTTTTAAAGAAAATGAGATAAAATATAAGTTAGTAGTTTAATAAATTTCAGGCATTATACCAAGTTGACATAGATTTGTTAAGCGGATTTGAAGCTGTGCCTTAAAGGTTTGGCATATTTTTTAATACGTCGCCATCTGTTACCTGACGTCCCCATTATGAGAATATTGATCGCATCAGTATTATTTCATTCTACACAGTTCAATTCAATTGCAGTGCTCCATTTATGGCCAAAATGCATTTTCAATTCAATAAACTTTTACAAGGACAAACAATTTTTGGTCACAAAAGCAGCAGCAGCTGCAGCAGCAACAACAACTATATAATTTCAACTGGCTCGTACTAAGAGCTACACCAAATCCAAAATAAAAGAAAAAAATTATATATATATAAGAAAAATACCCTAGAGCTGTCTCAATAAATCGCTGTCCAGCAGGCCAGGCTTGCAATTTCTTAAAGGCCATGTCCTCCTACTCGCTGAGCATTAATATCTATATTTTTCATCTCTTGCAACGTAGACAATGCAAACAAGTAGAAATTCTAGAGAGTTGGATGCTGGACAATACAAATACCCTGTACGAAATACCTATAATTAGTATAGAAAAGTTAAAATTATTAAAATCTTGTAATATTTATATTGTCATGATAATGTAATTTAGAAAATCTCAGTTTAATGTTAATCTTTATATAAATTGAAATCTACCTTGAATGCATATTTGCATATACTTTCACAGCCCAATTATTTACAGGGTATGGCAGCCCGACACAGCTGGCTGAGTTGGGCGCATTTTTGAGATATTTTAGTGTCGTGCTGATGGAATTTTTGTGTTGGCTGTTGCTGTACACTTTCACTTTGTCATCGCCCATTTGGTTGATAGAAGTTTTGGGCCGTAATTGAGCAGCAGTTGCGGGGCGGCTTAAACTTAAAGCCAGCAAGTCGACTGCCGCCCAGCTGCCCAACAGCAAGCGAGCTGCCCATTTAATTAGCCCAATTAATGCGTCCTCACGTCGCGTCGCAATTGGCGTTAACTCCTCGACAGCCAGCTCGGAAGTTCATTTGGCTGCCTTCGGGACTCGTTTCGACCAAAAGGTTTATTTGCATTAAACTGTCAAACTAATTGACAATGGCGAAAGCTGAGAATCTGCTTTGGTGCACTGCATTTGCCAGTCGCGGCTCAAAGCGAGATTTTAAACAGTTAAAATCCCAATTTAGAAATCCAATAAAACGCAAATTCAAATGCTCTCTTGATTATCTAGCTTAATGCGTAATTAGGAGTATGTGTTATTTATTAACTCGGACAGCCGTGAGACGAATAGTTTAATAAAATATAATGCAAATTTTGGAAGCCAAACGTTTATAATTAGCATAAAAGACAAAAAACGAAGCTTCGAAAGCATGTCAAAGTTTCTATTATTCGAAAAGTTTGAAGAATCAAATGATGTAAGAAGATTATCCAAAGCAGCAGCACAGCTTTTTTTAAACATAGATATTTTTATTTTTTAAAACAAGGCACAATTTTTTTATAATATTGTTTTTTCTATATTTCTTATTTATTTACATTTTTATTTACTTATTTAAATCATGTTATTTAACAGCTTTATTAAACAATTTAAAAATTCACATTTTCCTTTTAATTTGTCCGTCTGCTAACGACTTCTTTCACCCACATCCATATCTTTCATCTGAGAGCATGAAAACGCATTATGTGAAATTCAATTTTCAGTAATTTTAGCACAACTTTTTCAGAACAACAAATAACAATCGTTAAATGGGAGAGGTTTTCAAGTTGCGCTCATTTGCATCTGATTAAAAATTACAAACAGACACAAAGAAAATCAAAAACTTTGTCTGTTCTATAAGGGCGAGTCGTCAAGTGGGTGGTGCTGATAATTTGTGAAGAAAAAATTCAATTTAAATTTTTGGCTCATATATCAATTGCATAACGCGTCGTATACGTAATTTGTTGTACACTGGGTCCGTGTACTGTGTGGGTGTGTTGTGCGAGCTGATAAATCAGCTACATATCTTTTACATAACTGACATTACTCAGTGACATGTGGAGCTGCCCGTCAACCGCCCGAATCGTCATTGAACCACAGTTGACATGAGCACTCTGTCAGGGTCGCAGTCGGAACAGCTCTCAAGGGAATCGCTTCTCGTTTCCGCTGCTGGCATTTGTTACATTTTTTGTTCAGATACTATCATTATGAGTTCACTACATTTTTAATGCACTCAAGAAATAAACAGATTTCAGCAGATAAGTTTTTAAAAGCATCTCACAGTAATAATTCGCTTAAAATAAAAACATACAGAAAGCTTCACAAAATATCCCCAATTAAGTTTATTATTGAAAGAGCATTAAAAATTCGGAACAACTCTTCTTTCATCTCATTCTTATTTATTCATTTGCTTTTTTTTTGCCATGTCGACTTTATGACTTATTTGCCAATCAGCAATTTAATGCCTTGCTGTTCCTCGTCCTGATTTTCGCAGGCTGCTGTTCGTCCTACAGAGTGTATGCAATTAATCCAACCAGAATGGAGCTAAGAAATACCGAGGTGGAAAGCCCACTTTTATTCTGGGTAAAGTTGAAGCTCTCAAGTGGCTGATGGCTGCATTTGACATTTGATGCATTCGTGATGGGGTCAAGTGGGTGTGGCTGTTAACCCATTGCAATGGCAGTGAAATTTTCTTATTTGCCGCTCGACTGACGTTAATTCGACACTGAGGGAGCCCCCTCTCCAAAGGGAAGGTAACGAGGGAAACAAGTTCGTAAAAAGGCAAATAAATGAATTTCATTTATACTCCTCGCCCAGACATAAACAAAGTAAATTCGACACAAATTCCACTGAGCTCCAAACGTTTTGTGTCTGCCCCAAAAGGATAAACGCATTGCCCAATTCACACACACACACTTACACTCACCCACACATACAAGAAAGAGAAGAGAAAGAGTGAAACACTAACACACTCAAAGCATATTTGCATTCAAATTTTGTAGCAACAAGCAAACAAACAAGCCAAAGGAACGACGAGCTGCCGTTGAAATAGAGAGGGGGCTGGAGAAGGGGGGGTAGTGCAGGTCGGTCTGTGGAGGGCATAAAACGCTGCAATTGCCAACGTAGCCAAGCGAGGCGTAACCCAAAAAATCACCCAAAAAAAGGCAACAAAATATTTGCAGTGCTTCAAAGCAGAAAAAAACTGCAACTGCACAAGAAAAAACCAGCGAGTGATTGATTGAGACTGATTGTGATTGAGAGATAAATAAATGGATGACCTAATTGATGATCGCTGGTAGATCAATTTTATTATTTAATGTATGAATTATGGCGAATGTAAGCTAATAAATATAAATTAAATTGAGAAATATACTGTGATTGATGAATGAAAAACTTTGTTTTGATTGAGGTGCACTTGTTGTAATTTGTTGTTGATTTCAAACTCAATAATGAATGATTTATAGTGGATTTTATAAACATCCGATCGTAAATTTATGGCTTATAGCTTTAAAGCATTGCAATAAGATACCAAGTTATTTTTTTTTTTATAGTGGATTCTACTTTATTTTGCCCCTTCTTATTTACAGCTGAGCTCAATCAAAGCCGCTTTATTTTTGCACCGTGTACTCACATTTTCCTCAGCTGGGTTCAACAGAAATTTCGACAGTTGCACCAAAGATGAAAAAAATGTAACGCCAACCGAAAGACATATAAAAATCTGTCAGTTTGAAAAACCGCGCACATGTATCGCAATCAGGATTCGTTTCTGTTGCTCCTCACGATACCGAGCGGCGGCTATCCTGCCCTTTGGCCCCTGCCACTCACATGGCTGTTGCACGTCAGCTCTGTTTACGTTGCCCCAAAGCCGCCAAGGTAAAGGCATGCCAAAATGACTTGTTACCCATTCGCGCTGCAGGACCAGCCTCCTCTGGCCCGGCACCCGATAGATGAATGCGGCCGATTCCTGTGCACCTCCGCTAGACTCCTTCCCACCAACTGAATGAATGACTGCCTGAGCAACTGCCTGACTGAGGGACTGACGGACTGACTGATTGACGGCTCGGTTAGCTCAGACGACATTGTTGCTTGTGAACTTGGCAGTTGAGCAGCCCCAAGTGTTGTGTGGCTGCCGAATGTGGCTTTCCAGTTGCTTACGGAAATTGAATTGAGGTTACTAAACGTGGCCAACTCATATTTGTGCAGACATTCTGATTTATGCGCTTTTTAGCTTAAAACACAAAATAAATAAATAAATAAATAAATAACCATTAAAGAAGATTAATTTTTGAGAGCACAGCAGATTGTGCCTCCATTGATGCCAATATTATTTTCTAACGATTGGAAATTTGTCTAAATAAAGTTGAATTTTGAGTAAGAAATTTCTATTAAATTTTACTAAAAGGATTCAAAACAAAATATAAATAATTTAGTTTCCTTTAGTTTAGTTTGTAAAGTAAGACATCTTATTTTACCTCTCTGATTTTATCTTTTAATTGATATCAGTTAATCAGTTCAGAATATAATCATTGACTACAATCCATCGTAAATTGTAAATTCTTGTTTATCTATATGTTGATTTTAAATTCGTTTTAAACCCTTCATCCTTCTGCTGTAGTAGAATAACTAGCTGTAAAAATCCGATGCGTGCGTAGCAAATAAATCAAAGCTAATGTAATTGGGACTAAGCACTTGTCAATCCCCACGAACGGACCCCACAGTGCTGGGAAGCCCCTCGAGCAGAGTCGTGGCCAGTTGGCCAGTTGGCGACTTCTCTCGAGCACTTTTGAATTATTTACGCCAACTTTGGGGTGCGCTTCACCATGTGCATGTGGATGCACTCGGAATGGCTGCACCTGGTGCCAACTGTTTTCCATTTTTATTTTGCATTCGCATTAGCAATTGTCAGTGTCGTTCCGAGGGTTGTTCTTGTTGTTGTTGTTGCTCCTATGTATTTGGTAATCTAAAATGTTGTCTACTAAATCACAAAAAGTGTCAATTGCACTTTAGGTCGCAGAGGGGCATTCGGTCGATTCGTTTGTTCCCATTCTTATTGCGCATATTTCAGAGCCAATGTCCGGTCAGCTTTACCTAACCCAACCAGTCCCACTCCCCCCTCTCTAACACTCTCGCGTCTAGTGCTCTGTTGCAAATTGCTGTCAATAAGCGATAATTGAATTAGCGCTGAAATGCACAGTGTACACTGTGCTACATTGCATTGCCATTGTTTTATAGTCATTGCAATCAGGGACCGTTTCATTCTCTTTCTGCCCCTCGCCCCGCTCAACAGACCCTTATCCCTTTTGGCGCTATATTTTTTTTTTTGTTGTCACACTAAATGGATTTTGCAATTGTCAATGTTTTGTTTTGGCATCGTCTTCTGCTCCACAGTTCCGTTCCCATCAACTAATTGTTTGGCCGCTTTTAGTTTGTTATTTACTGATTTAACAGCCAGTTGGCAGAGCTGCTGCCCTCCTCACCCCTCTATTTCTTTCGACCGTCAGAACAACTTCGTTGACATGATTAGCATTAATTGAACGCTGATTTCTTTCGCCTGTTCGACGAGATTTTATTTACTTTTCTTCACACACACACTGTCACACACAAATGAAAATGAAGCATTTCCTGCTGGATTTTTTGCACTGTTAAATGGATTTCGAGCTAAGCTTCGATTAGTGGCCATTTAGGCGAAAACTCGCAAATCAAGTCTGCAATGTCTTCATCTTTATTTAAGTCAGTCAACTTCAGAATTTAATTGGACAATGCAAAACAAATGTAGCTAGCTATATAAGTGATTTCTTATAACAATATGTTAATAAAATTATAATTTAAATACGGTTTACTTCGCCCATCTAAGCGAATCTCAAAGCTGACTGATTACATACTTTTAAATATTCAAACATAAAGTATCTTTATCTCTCAGTCTTCTTCTATATTGTCTTAAAGAAGGCTTACAAATAACCTCTATTTAGTCCTGTAGTATAACCCCTTTTATGGACATGTCGCGTACAGAGAGGTCTTAAACAGCTTGTTGTGTTTATGGGTGCAGTTGCAATTTGCTAGTTAACATTTTCATTGCTCGTATAAAGCCGGGGAACTACCCACCTTGCACTTCATTACACGATGTAGTACAAATACCCAGCCACTGCTCACTTTAACACCTCGCGCAGTCCAATTAGAATTTTTTATTACCTGCACCCCACAGGCGGCCTACCCTTTAGATAGGCAAGCAAACCTTCAACTTTGCCTTGGCACGCACTCAAATGTACCATAACAAACATTTGACTGCCTGTTAGGTCGCATTTTATTTCATTTTGTTTTCTGTTCTTTTTTCTTTTTATTCATCACTTTTTATTGCAATTTGCCAGTTGTAATTGCTGGCAGTTTGATTGCCAACATGCGCGTTGATGGGCGAACTATTCCTCGAACATTTCCATTTCCAGCAGCTCCTTGATTTGTATTATAAAATCACTTTTCATGCCGACGCTGCCAACACTTCGCAGAACCTTTTACCAATTCATAAATAAATAAAGAAATAAAATGAAATGCTCGACTAACAGACACCCTGTAATTGAAATCGATCGCTAGATGGATTTCCTGTTTGATTAATTACTTTATTCCATTACTATTAAAAATTTTACATTTGTACGAAAAAATTATGTTACATCTAATTTACATCCTTTACAACAGCTTCATTTGCCGCTTATGTATTGAATACAGAGTATTCATATAAAACAATATGCCAACCAAGGAGTCTTTGCTCTTGGGGCTCCTAGCCTCCTTCGCCGTAAAATTGGCGTTAAATTACTTTGCACGCAGCAAGAGCAGCGCTGACGTTGACGTTTGCCTCTTTTTCCGCCAGCTCCCCCCTCCGATTGGTACAAGTCAAGGTCTGGCATATTGTTTAAGTGAATGGTGAAAAGGGGGAGGGAGGGGGAGGGGGTTCTAGGTGTGCGCGGCTCTGCTCTGTTATTGCAATGCAAATTCATCACGTAATCGTTAACAGGCCCGTAGACGAGTTCAGCTGAAGAAGAAGAAGGAGCCATGGTTGTGGGGAAGGGAATGAGGGGAGCGGGGGCTGAGCAATTCATTTCAGTCAAGTGCAGCGCACAGGCTGTGAAAAGGCTCTCGCTCTCGGACCAGCTACGGCTGCAGAACAGGAGTCCTGCAATTGGTCCTGGTGCTGTTGCTGCTGTGCTTGGCAGCACTTCAGCCAGACCGGTTGTCCGCGTGTCCGCTTGTCCACTGGCTCCGCTGCTGTCATCAGTTGCCAACCAGGCACAGCCTTTCATTGTTTGTTGTCCTGTGTTTCATTTTCTGTTTGACTTTTGCTCCTTGCTACCCTATTTGCTCCTTTGCCTGTTCCAGCTGCTCCTGCTGCTGCTCTGTTGTCATTGTTAGTACCTTTGGGTCCTGCCTCAAAGCTTCAGCTCTTTAGTGGAATTGTTTGTTGACCTGCTGGCATTTAAATTCATATCTGTGCAGAGCCTCACGCGCCTGAATTTCACTCGTATTTCCCATTCTCTAAAACACATTCCCCTTCATATTTCAGATCGTTATTTGTAACAATTTAATGCAATATATGTATTTGTACACAATATATATTTCAATTTTCACTCTGGCCAATATATTCAACAAATAGCAGCAGCAACAAAAAAATAAAACATGTTTTGGTACCTTTTTTTTGGCAATAGTCAGCAGGTGTTGAAATTTTGTGGACCATTTTTTACATGCTTGCCATACATTTGGGGCGGGGCCGGGCAAGGACTCTAAATGGTTGGCAGATGATGGCGAATTATGTGTGAAAAGTGGCCCTCAAGTGTGTCGGGACTTTTAAATAAAGGCACAAGCATTGTGCAAACACTGCTAAGCTGACTGAGATTTTTCACTGTCAAGCCAAAATAACCTGTGGATTTTTGGCTAGAAGGGAAATATTTATATTAATATTACAACATCAAAACAGTGTTCGCACTTTTGATGAAATATAAAGTAGGGAAGGAAGGAAAACAAAATTAAATTAATTTCTGAAATTCACACTTTTAATTAAATTTGCACACTTAGATTAAACTACATCTGGTACAATTAGCATCTACATTGAAAAAGTAACCACAATTCAATTTCAATCACAACAAATATACGAGCTAGCATCAAAAGAACGAAATAAATATTATTCAGAAATATGTTATACCAACTTTTAAAAATTTTTTTTTAATCTATCAAATAAACACATATATTTTACACATTTTTGTAAGACATCCCACAAATGTAACACAACAAATTATCATTAATTTGTCGGGCGAAGTGTTGGCTGCACATAAATTTTATCAAGCAAAAATACTCCTGTTCCTGTTATGAAGAAGGCAGCAGGTCCTTACAAATTACGCTTGGCCATAAACAAACAAAGGCTATGCCGCCGCCACTCCACAAATTTCTCTGTGCAAACAGATCTTATGTAGAGGTACACAAATGGCAACATTTTGTGGCCAAGTGTACAAAGCAATTGCCATAATTGACACAGTAGGACTGGGTTTTCAGTGGAGGGTGGGGTGGGGGTAACTGGAACTGAATGCACTTTAGCTGAAATGCGGCAAACTTAAACTGTAACTGAAAAGACGCTTAGCATTTTGCGGTCATTCTGGTAGCCGGCGCATTGCAGCTAACTGCAGCCGGAGCCAAAAACAATGCCACGACAGGGAACCTGGCTACCAGCTACCAGCCAACAGTTAGCCGACAGTACGGGCAGCCAGGGACCGAACTGTTAGCCAACCGCAATAAACAATAAAGTGTAGCATAGTGCAGGGCGCGCAACGAGTGTGAAAGTGCGGGCATTGCGAGAGGTGGCAGTGAAGGGGATGGAGGGGGCAAAAGGCACCAGGCAGCAGCCAAAAAGGCAACCAGCCACAGTAGTCACATGGTGGAAGATTAGCAGCGTATAAATAATGGCTAGCATGGTGGCACAACACACGCACACACACACACACACACACACAGAGAGAAACAAACACACACCACCAGGGGAGAGTGTTGACTGTGCGAGTGTGGTAAATATTTGCGGCTGTGGGAGCCATAAATATTTTTTGTAGGTCGTCGACGTTGTCTCAGTGTGCCACTTGAAAGACAGAAAGACTAAGGGTGAAAGTTGAATCGGAGTGAGGTAGGTCGATAGGTTGCACTCAATAGACAGCTGAGAATACGAATATACGAAAATTTCAAATGTTGTTTGGCCTAAAAGTTTATTAATTTGAAGTTGTTGAGATTAGAGAGGAAAAAACTTAATATTTTCTGAGTTTGGCTAGGAAGTTTTCAAAATTGTTATTTTGATTTACTTTTCAATATTTAGTTGTTTAATTCGAATAAAAAACAATTTAACTATTTTTAAAGAGTGGAGCCGTTCTACGCGATTTTCATGGCCTCAGGTAAGGTAATTTTTTTTTAATATATTTTCTTACTCTTGTAAAGTATATTCTTCATTTACCTTTTCAATTTCTTTGTTTATTTTGGTTTTTCTATCATTTACATCAATAAACTAATGACAACTCAACTATCTGAAGAATTTCACTGAAAATGGGAAGTATTTACCTGGGCTCAAACGTGTCTCCTCCACTAAGAGACTTCCTTCCGAGCTGCACTCAAAAAGAGAATCAAAGCCACCGCAGCTGCCGCCCAGCCACAAATATTTCAATGAAAATTGTACCGCAAAATGTGCAGGCAAACAAAAAGAAACATAGAAAAATGCAACTGCAACTAAAAAAAGTTATGTATATTCCAGAAATTTGCACAATTGTTGTGCGCCCTTTACACACACATACTTTGGGTGTGTGTGTATTTTTTGAAAGCAAATAACCATTGCATAGTTTTATATGCCTGTTTTTCAGTTTAAGTTTTTACATTTATTTGTTTATATATAAATAACCATAACCATATGCGAAAAATTTGGGTCATCTACACAGGAAAGAGGAAGAGCGAGATAGAAATACGGAAAACTGTAAACATTTTTCGGTTTATGACCGGGCACACAAAATATCGTCGTCATGAGCATAAATTTAAATTTATAGCAGTCCAAAAATAATGAGCAAAGCAGTAAAAGTTTTTCTTTTGTTGCTGGCTGGGGCAACATAACACTCAAACACACACACACGCACACACATGCAAATTAACAGTCATTTTAAATAAGCAAACAAAGTAACAACAACACTAAGCTGAGAAGTAAAAGCTGCTGCTGCTGTTGTTGGCGCCTTGAAGGCTGCAATGCCAAATTATAAACAAAGAGCTAAGGCTACCTGCTGTTTATGGCCATATTCTCATGTGTGTGTGTGTTTGTGTGTGTGCGTGTGCTTGGCATTTGAATAAATGCACAGGACATAACCCAACAAGGAGCTAACTAACACTCTGTCTGTAGCTCTGCTCTTGGGTTGACCTATTATATTCATTACAGGGCACAGTCGTAGCTTACACACAAACACACACAGACACACACACACACACACACTCGGACAGAGACACACTGACAGTTGAGTAACAAGTCAGGATTAGGGCGAAAGAACGGATGCAACAGCAGTGCAACAACACAGCCCATTACAAGAACAAGCAAATCAAAACAAAGCTGCAGACAACAGTATTTCCTTCTCTTTCTCTGCATACTCTCTCTCTCTCTCTACGTTTCCCCTTTTGGCTCTACAGCTGCCAGCAACCGTTAACTTTGTCTTGCTTAGCAAGTTCGAAAGGTCAACGCATTTTATGGTAATTTCGAAAGCTTACAAGCATAATTTTGCAGCTGAGCTTTCGAGTCTCTCTCTCTCTCTCTCTCACTCTTACTCTCCCTCTCTCTCTCCGTTTCTCTCACTATCTCTCTTGAATTGCATGTGCGTTTGGCTTTTGTCTTTTGCATTATGGAATTTTAATGTATGCTTACAACGAAAATTGCTCAAGGATTAAACTAAAGCGTACAATTCAAATGCACGCATAAGGATTTTGGAAATTATTATTAGATCGTGTTATGGGATTTAAATAATTAATATAGCTGTTTCGCACATCAATTGCGGCGAGATTAATTAGACATTTGCAACGTGTCGTTAGCAGTTAATTAGCCCAAGACACAAACATTGCCAATTTACCTATTTTAAGCAATGCTAAATTGTTTATGTATATGTATGCTCACGTATTTAATTTAAATGCAAGACATACTCGTATTATTATTATAAATATAACTATTATAAATTGATTCATATTTTGGTTTCCCTTTGTTGCCTTACTTTTAATTTTACTCTTTAGTCTATATTATTTTTCATCAAATTAATAACTTCATGAACTTCAGTATTTCTTTTTTTTTTGGTGCTGTTATGTTTTTTTCCATAACAATACGTTACTTTATGGTAACAAGAAAAGTCAATAAACTTATTTACAGCAAGAAAAAAGTTACCGAAGCATTAAAACTTTTGCATACTTATATGCATACCAACTATATATTTCACTTTAAAAATTTGAACTTTTTTAACAAGATTTTTCGTTTATTTGGAGCATAGTGAAGCTTGTAGTTCATAAATCTTTAACAAAAAAGAGTAACATAAAGACAGAAATGTAAATTTCTTATATCAGCATGTAAAGACTTTATGTCTTACTCAATAGATGATTATAAATATAATACCCGCAGCAAAACTCGTATGACAGCCAGAGACAGCTGAAAAATGCCGTTGTAAATAAAACTTGCTTACCCTCTTCTCGCATACTCTCTCCCCATATATGTAAATCTGTTTGTATAAAGGAAACTATACCTGTTAGGTATGCACCTATATTTGTGGCTTAGTTATTACAGCTGCTTTAAGTTTTTGTGAGGTGCTGGTTGAAATAACCTGTACAGTGCACACAAACACACATTAAGCCGCATGTCATTTAGGCAAATGCATTCCATTTTTCGTTTGGTTTTTACTTTCATTTTACGTTTGCTGCTTTCTGCTGACTTGAAAATATTTCGACAATGCTTTCCGCTCCAGCACATTTCGCAATTTTTGCGGTCACACTTCTGCTCCCATTCTCTCCCTCACTCTCTCCCCTTTCTACTAGTGAGTGCGTTCGTGTGTGAGCGAGAGTGTGTGTGTGTGTTTGTGTGTGTGTGAGTTGTTCATTTGTTTTATGCGACTGGCCCAGAAAACGCAGCTGATTCCATGTTCCCCTGTTACCCGTACTTACTATAGATCTATATAATACTTCTTTTGGCGCCATGTTTCTGCGTATTAAGGTCACTTTATTTTTTTTTCTTTTTTTTGAAATTTATTGTGATCCGCCATTCACCCGAAATACCTGACTAAGAGCTGAGATATCTTGAGCAAACACTCTGCTTAACAAATTCGTAGTTTTTTTCTGACACAATTGAACAAATTAATTGCTGCACTAAATATTTCATGTAACACGGTGATGCGAATGAATTGGAATCCTTTTTTAAGTATGAAAATAACGTTTGTAAATTTAAGTTAATGAATTTTATTTGGAAATATAACCAAGCATTGTTAGGACACGATAATTGGCTGTCGCATAAAGTTTTAAATAAGTGCAAATTGCAAATTGAATTTTTGAAAACAATTCGCAGCTTTAAGCGAAACTGCAGAGATGCAACAACAGCAGCAGCAGCAGCGAACAGGAAGCATTTTGTGCACTGGGGCGCGCATCCGCATCGTGTAAAGAATGAACTTGACATAGCCGCAGCCGCTGCAAATGACAAAGTGCCAAGCTGGCGGATGGAGAATGGGCAGCTATGACCAGCAACTGTAAGGGGGCAGGGTGGAGTGGGAGGAGCTTGGCCAGGCGATGCGACACGACGCGACGCGACGCAGCGAACGCCGCAGAGCGGAAACTCTTTCGGACCACAGAAAACGCTGAGCTGTGGGCGATGCCAGCAACAAAAACAAAAACAAAAACAAAAACAATAGCAATAACAACAACATTACAACACGCCCACGACAGGAGACAAGAACAGCAACGGACAACGGCGAGAAGGTCGCCCGCTGGGTTTACTTCAATCCTCCTTTCCATCGTGCGCATCATACTTTTATATTTTTAAAATAATTTTAATTTTTTTTTTTCCTATTTGGGTATTGTTTTGCAGCAAAATACTTTTGCAAGCGCGGCGACAACAGCGAAAAATTTCGGTCGAAAACTTTTGAGCGGAAAACTTTGCTAATTACACGCAAAATGTTTGGTTTTCGGACAGCATAGCAGAGCCAACTAACGGCAGTTGCAGCAGTCGCGTAAAAATTCTTGTTCCTAGTCATAATTAATTTGTAGCCCCATCCAAAGCGAAACTTTGAAACTGTGCCATGCAGACAATTAACACGTTTGCCAATTTTATCAGTTGTTAGCCCTCTAAAAAACACTTTAATTTTTATAAGTATTTTTTTAAATTGCCGAGTTTTATTTTTCTATATAATTCAAACCAAACTGATTCCCCCTTGAACTAAGTTTAGTTTAACGCCCCTCATAATAAACACTCAAGCAGAAAATGCCGTTTAGTTGTATTTTATTTTATATGAATTGACATTCCGAACTTGGAAGCAACCACAGAAATGTCTGGCTATAAGCATTAATTAAACCTGTACGAGTGTAGCAATAAGAACATATAATAAAAGCTCGATATCCAACATAAACACTTGAACAAATTATGGCGCACTTACAACTTGCCAGAGATAACGGTAAACATATAGCGTGTGTGCATATGCGCAAAGTCCCCAATAACGAGACAAGGCTTCTAGTGGAATTACGCGCGTGGCAGCAGCAACAAGGCACAGTGGAACAAAATTGATATAAAGTGAATAGATGCAGTTTAATCTGATAAACGAATATTTATGGTATTAAAAAGTATATACATTTTGAATCGTGAAACTAAATGGAATACCATTAATTAAGAAAATCAATAGAGAAAACTATAATATTCTTAGATCGTATATATATTTGTATAGAATAAATAATTGTTATGCCCAGTGATTTAAACTCTTCTTTATACTGTATTGAAACCCTTGTTTGTAAATTGGAAAAGTTTCACATGTGTTTTGATCCAATGTGCCACGGTAGCTGGTTGGGCATTAAAAATCAGTAAAAAGAAATCAACAGACATTAAAAGCGACGACGACGACGAAGGCGTTAAGGATGATGACGCCAGCGATATGGCAAGTTGCCAGGGCTAAGCCAAAAGGATAATGCAAGGCGCGAGGACGGGACGGAGGCCAAAGAACGACAAGGAAGACATGCATAAAAATAAACACAACTTAAGGCAACAAAGTTTTCTCCCTGTATCCAAGTGAAAAAGCCACCTGTGGGCGCACCACCAACACCAACACCACCAACACCACCCAACACCACCGCCAAGAGCCACTCGAAACTGTCAATTATGTAATGTTACACAATGTTTATTATAATTTTTATGTAGCTCGACGTAATTACATGTCGTGCGCTAATATTTATTAAGCTTGTAATAAGCAAAAAGAGCAGAGCAGAGAAATTGAAGAAGCAGAAGCAGAAGAAGAAGAAGAACGAACGAACGAAATAAAAAGGTGTCGTGCGCTTTTATGAGTTTATTAATGAGCCATCCCAGCGTCAACTCTATTCCCAGGAAAGCACCTTGAAGGTCCCTTGGCAGGATACAAAGGCTCACATGTCCAATTAAGGGACTCGTGAAATCACGTATGGCCAAAACTAACAAGCCAAAGGCGACTTTAAGCTATCAACACACGTTCGGCATCAACTTGAAGCTGCAAACTTTGACTCAATTAACATGTTTCGTTGACTCGCAGCCCAGCCGAGACCCAGCTATGCCTTGGGTCACGTACACGAAGCAGCCCAACAAAAACATTGGACATCGGACATGGACGTGGCCAAGGCAGATGGCACATGGCACATGGTAAATGGCCACCAGCTACGCTGCCAATGGAGCAACAACTTTCAACAATCAACTGCCGTTGGAGCCGAGTTCGGTTCGTGGAGTTCAAGCAGCTGGTGTTGTGGTCTTAGAATTATGACCGCTGAAATTATTATCTTTTAATTGTGTGACATGTGTCAGCGGCTTTTGTCATTTTAGCGCGTGGCTGAATTCTGACACATGAATGCGAAATCAGATCATTAGCACAATTGCCTTTGTGACTGCCTTTAAACAGATAGCTTGCAAAAGAAATGCAAATATGACTATGAATTTGATTGGCGTTTTATGAATAAATTCCAATGCTTAAATTCAATTACTTTTTAAACAGTTATTAAATTGTTCAAAAAAATGCTCTACCTGTCATAATTTAATGCCACATTAAAAGTTAACTATATTAAATTTTTTTGTTATATTTATACAACATTTTTGTGAACCTGCAAATTTTAAGAATTATACAATTTGTATTCTTTATTTATGATGTGCTATGCGAGCATCACTTAAAGCATACGCATCTCGTTTCACATTTGTTTACGAACTTAATTTCATGGTTATTATTTTTGGAGTTCTCCCCCTGTTTCTCCCCTAGGGATGATGATGATGAGTTATATGCTCAAAGCGAAATTAAGCAACTGGAGGGCTTGACTCACACCCCCGCTGAGACACGCCCACCGTCCGCATTGCTCATTGCCGGCAAGTGACTTTGACTTTTTGCAACAGCGAGCCAGGACAAAAAGGAGGGGGCCAGCCAGCTGAGGAATGTGGGCAGGTCCTTTGAAACTGAATCTGCTTGCCATGTGCGTGCGGCAGCCCAGGCAGGCCATAAAATTAAATAATTTAATGCTAGGCGAGGAGCACAAAAGAACGCCATGAAATCTTTGGGCACAACAGCTGGCCATGTCCTTGAACTTCTCGGTGTGCCGCACCGGGTTGCATTTAAATTGTGCAAATTATGGTGGCATTGCAAGCTACAAGCTACAGTCGACTCGAGAGCCGTCAAAAAGTTTTGCTATTCATTCTGTAACTCCCTTCCTCCCACCAACCTCCTCACCTTCGACAGGCTGTCATTACTCAAACGCAGGCCACAACTTTTCAGGCACCTTTTCTAGGGGATCTGCGCGGCAAACTGCCTAAAAAGTCAATGTCCTGTCGAGTGCCGTGCATGTGCTCGAGTGTCTAACTGCCGACTGTCGACTGGAAACTTCCTGGTCTCCAGCTCATGCTCTATAGTTTTCAGTCCGCTTGTTTACACACCGCTCTAGCGATTTTTCCTCCAATTTTATACTCTAACAGAGGGTTTTCGGAATTTGTTATTAATTCGCTAAATTTATCAATTTCTGGTTTTTCAAGATCAAGCAGTATTACATTATAATACTAGACAAGTCATTTATTTTAAATATATAAAAGGAAAATCTTTTTTTATTTATTTAAGTATTTAATATTATAATTTAAGCAATCTCATCAAATCTGATAAAAAAAAATTCTTCTGTTGAAATCAAGACAAAATTTCTAAAAAATATGCAATCATAATTATTGCAAGGTATTTAATAGTCGGCTCTCCAAAAAAGCAAAATGTTTTGGTTTCCTTTTTTCTTTGCTATTTTTTAATGGCGCACTTCAGAGCTTTTGGTGGCTCCGTCGTTCGCTTTAAACGTTATTATAGCGACTTTTTATAGACATATAAATATCATCGTTAAGTTCGTCATAAAAAATAAACCAACTAGCGCGCCTCATGTGTGTGTGTGTGTGCGTGTCCGTATGTGTGTGTGTGTGTGTGTTTAGTGCTCTAATGATCGTCCTGGCCAGATAGCGTTTGCCCTGGCTCTCCGCAAGGATAACTCGTACATACTTAGTGCAGCGCAAACAAATTACTGTTAATTAAACTCGAAATTGTTGTGGGGCGCTCTTAAAAGCACTTTTGTGTTAGATGTGTGTGATAAGAACGCGGGACGCACGGCCAGGCGGTACGGCTGATGAGATTGGCTCGGCTCGTATGTGGCAAGAGCGGTGCCACATTCTTGTCCACTAATTAACAAGATGGCAGCTGCGGTTCCATGTGTGATCAAAGTCAGCAAAAATTAATAACTAAACAATTACGGGAAAAAACGGAAATAATTTCAACGATGCAGTTGCATTTTGAGGCCTGTTAGAAATAGCTGAACATCTAAAAATCCCTTGAACAATTAAGGAACTTATTTTGAAGTAAATATCATTAGGAATTTGAGAAATCAAGCAGAACTTATTCAAGAATATATAATTATTGACTAGCAAGCCAATTGAAACCCCTCTAGGCGATTCTCGTGAAGTCAAGTAATGCATGCAGACTTTTGATGTTTTAGTTTTGTGTGTTTTCTAAAAGTTATATTATCGAAAATTGTATGTTTTTTCTAAACGTAAGCGCGTACCTTTTGCATAAATGAAACAGTGCACACTAATTAAATGAGCCTAACAGATAACTACTCCAACCATAAAAGCCCTCTTACAAATAAAATTATGCTTTTAATTTGGATTACAAAAGGTGAAGCTCCATTTCTATGTCCTTGTCCTGTGGCTGTTTTTCAATTTGTTTTTTCTTCACTCTATGCCCCAAAAAGTATGCAAATGTCTGCATTAACACATTTCCTCATCTAACATGCTATTAGTCAAAAGCTGGGTGTGTGTGAAGGGCTGTAAAAAAGTAGGGTACAAGGAAATCAAATAGTTTACCTACCATTAATTACCGCCAGGGGGCAGTTTGTGTTTGTTTGTGTATGTGTTAGGGGGGAGGAGGTGGGCGAGGACATCGAGCTGCAAGTTGACGAAAGTTTGGTGCTTGCAGAACGAACCGTAGCTAAAGCTGAGGCTGAAGCTGAAGGCCAAAAACTTTACCTGCCATTACACAGGTAAGTTGAACGAGCTGGTTTTGTTGTTGCTATTATAGTTGGGGCTGTGTTTGGGATTGGGGTTGAGGCTTATGCGTCAGCCGCAAAGTATGCAGCAAATATTTAGATATGCCTACTACCCCAAGCAAAAGTTTTGTGAGAAGCGCGGAGAGAGGCGGGCCCATAGTCGTCAGCGCATTAGTTAAAAACATTCTGGGGGCCACTTTGGAGCGCTTAATTAACACTTTATTAGCTTAACTCCAACGGAAGGCTTAACCTGGCTTATAGCTGCAAAGTAGCTTGGTGCACAGGAGCTGCCGCGTGTGTGATTTTTGCGGTAAATATGCGAACAAAACCGCAAAAATCTGTAACAAAAATGCCTAAAGGCTGGAAAAACTATTTGATGGGCAGGGCCTTCTGCTGGTTTGGTGGTTTTGTTATCGGGCATATGTAATTAAAGCCCGGTCCGGAATTTGAATTTGAATTTGGACTTGAGCATGTTAGCTAATGTGAGCTGAAGCGATCAAAATCATATAATTTAATTAGGCTAATTAAATTTTAAATGCCTCGTTGAACTGGCAAGTAAACAGTCACAAAAGCTTTGTGGCCAATTAAAGCGGTTAGTATAGGAGGGCTTTTATGAGGAAGGGATACGGGCAAGTGGCTGTCAGAGGATAATATTATAAGGAAGAATGTGTATTAAACACATTAAACACATTAAAAACATAAGATATCTAAGTAAAATAGTTTATTTAGTTTGAATCTTCGCTCAGACACCATTTGAAGCTAGTAAAGTATTAATTCGCAATATTTTTAATAATATGTAATATGTAATATAACATTTAAAAAGGACTCCTCTCACTTATCTTAGTAGATTATACAACATATATTGTGCTTTTTCAAGCCCTGCCAAATTAATATCTTTCTTGAGTGTGCCAGTATTGTTTGGTTTCTAGGGAAATCTCCACAATAACAACAAACTCAAGTGCAGTTAAATAAATGTTCCATACACAGTACTTTGAGCAGGGGACGCCTACAAAAATTATGTTTAAAATAAAGAGAAGGTCAATATGCAAAGCAAGCTAAATAAACATGAAATTTTATGTCTCAACTTAAAGTCGCCGTCCCTCTAGAAAACGGGAGGTTGACCAAAATTGAATGAAATGCTTGCTCAGAGGGGCGGCTCAAGGCACAAGGAATGTCCATGTAAAAAGAGAGCATAAACTTATCTTAATTGAATTATCAAAATTAGGGGCACACTTAAGACGACAACGATGACGATGACGGCGACTTTTTGGGAGGGGGGGGGGGGGGGGGGGGGGGGGGGGGGGGGGGGGGGGGGGGGGGGGGGGGGGGGGGACATAGTGGGTGAGACGGTTCACCTGGCGGCTAAGCCATCAAGCTTCATCATGGAGCTACATTTTGTGGCATTTAACTTTTTAAATGGGGAGACGTTGCGACTTCGGCACCGTCAGGCGGCAGAAGTTCTACGAGTATTGCCAGTCGCTTGAGAACTAATGAAGACGCTTGTTGATAATTTATGGCCGTTCAGCACGCAACTTTGTGCGTCATGGGGCAGGCAACAAGAGGTGGCAACTTCATGGACTGCCCGACAGACTAACTGGTGAGTGGGTAAATGAGGCAACTGGGCGGTTTTTAAGAGCGATTAACGCAGAGTGTAACATAATTAACATAGTCTGTTCGGCTCTCCCACTCTCTCGCAGCTGTTGCAGCACCATCTACCGTTGAGAATTGCATTCGCTTGGCGTGTAAGTGGCATATTTAACTCGTTAATTGTTTGCGTTTGTCGCATTGGCCAGGCCATAAATCATTTGCCTACTTTGCGGCGTGATTAATGATTGTTCCGCAAAAGTTCCAAAGAAATGTAACTGAGTAATATGTAAGTGTAGAACCCGCCTTTAAATGAAACGGACCCGAGAAACTCACTTCCTTTCGTAGGAAATTGTCTAGCGAACTCATTAAAAGTAACTCAGAGAATTTGTGTACTCAATTTAACAAAGCTACACAATTTTATGCATTGCATGAAGGCTTCAGGTTTCAAGCCCATAAGCTAACTCCAAAAATCTACGAAATTTTATATAACAGCCTGGTTCAAAAAGTCTATTTAAAACACCATCAAATTTGTATTAAAAGTCTTTTTAAAAATATATTTTTTGTAAAGAGCACAGGTAATTAACCCAATTATAATTATTGTTTTTTTCTTTAGCAACTCATTCAGTAATTTGTTCAACACTTGATACTTTCGCGTTGCTCCACAATTATGTTAATTAATTATGCAAAATGTTAGCAAACTTTACTAAAGACCTTAGTAATTAATCTTTGACGCCCGGACAAGTGTCGGAAAAGTAGATATTCGGTATGCTACGACAATTTCTATGGCGTTTATTTTTTTTTCTATATAATTTACCTGTTTTCCATTAACCATCAAGCGCAGAGCGTAATTAATATAAACAGTTGTTCGGTTGCAGCTTTCTCGCTTTTTCCACAGCCAACTCAACCTGTCTGTTCCCACAAAATTAAAAACTTTGGAAATGTCAGGCGCATTCCACTAAGCCAAAAAACACACACAGAGAATATAAAATAGAGCAGTCACAAGCAAATTTTTTAATTTTTGGCCACAAGCCACAAACTAAAAGGTAAATAAATAAACAAACTGAAAATCATAAAATAAAATAAAAATAGAGAACATAATAAAATATTTCAGGTCAAACACTTGAACTTTTTATTTTTATGTTTTTTTTAGCTCTTATTTCGAGTGTTTTGGTGCCCGGGCCTCCACAGCTTTTATAGATTTTGCGGTCAAAATTAGTTGCACTCCGAACGAAACCCCAATGAAATAACACGTGGCATACTTTTCGGGGCGCCAGCGAAAGTTGCGCATAAATCAAACATGGCGGAGGCGTGGCTGAGCGCCCGCCCCCTTCAAACTATGAACGAAAATCAATAAACAACGGCGCAAACTGAGCTATGCAAATCTTCATCCTCGATTGCATTGCCTTAAAGTGCCTAAATTGCTTATTAGAGTTAAAATACAATTTTCATACAAATTTAGCTGCAGTTTAGCAGGCTGCTCTTCAAACTTTGGCAATAAAAATTTTGGAATGTGCAGCAACTAAAAAAAAAAAAACACAAAAATAAATAAAACGAAAAGAACCAACAACAAAATTTGTGGCACTCTTGAGTGCATCATCAAAATTGTTGCCTGTCTAGACAGAAAAATTTGTTTGAGCTACGCTTTGGTTTATTACAAAAATTGTTTGCCTAAAGTTGAACTTTGGTGCTCAAACCAACACACACACATATACAGGGATCCTTAGCACAACTATAACATGTAGTTTTTGTTTGAAAATATATTTTTATTAAAATTTTGAAAATATCTGTTTAACTTTGCACTTATGCAAAAATAAAATCATTTATAATTTTTGTAATTATCCTTTTAGGGCGGGAACTTTGGCCTAATCCTTAATCTTACCGACCTAGCACGTACTCTAAACGAGAGTCCCATATTTTTGTGCTTCATAATTCTGTTTTGATAAAGTTTAATAAATTAAAGTACGCTTTTGAGTTAATGCATAACATTTTCTGATTCGTTTCGTTAATTTACTAACCAAAAACTATTTTTAAAAAATAATTATTAATTATTATTAAATTCAATTGGAGGTGAAGAGTGCTCTTGTTCTAAAGTCCTGTAGTTAAATAATAAAAAATACTCAGAAATATAAATTCCAGACTTTAGCTGCAGCTCAAGCTTCTGAGCTCACTTAATATTTACCACTTGAGTAAGCCACCGCTTTAGCCTCAAATTAAGTTTTCCGCGCACAAATCCATTAGCAAACCGAATGAAAGAACGAGGAAAAAACTTAGAAAACTTCAAAGGGCAACTGTTTTTTCTTTTGTGCCTGGTCACTTCTCTGACAGCTAACGACAGCGAGCTTCGAAGTTTTCTTCTTCTATATTTTTTTTCGTGCAGAAATAATCACCGCGCTAAAAGCAATGACCCGACCTAACAAGTGAAGTGCCTCGCCTTGCCACCTGCCGCCGGCCCGCTTTTAAGTGCAATCCGCTAGTTTCTTCGGCAAAATCTTTTGGCCATTGCGACTTGCGTCTTGGCGGTTTTTGCCGATATGCCCCGTTTCAGTCTCAGTCTCTCTCTCTAGCTGCGACGCTTTGCGGTATTTCGTGTACGTGCTTTTCATACCAAAAAATGCAAGATCCGTGCGAAATTTACCTCAAACGCTGAACTGTGCAGAGACGCGGGAAGTGGAGTGGGGCACGGTGGGTAGCACTGCGGACTACACGCACTTCATGGCGCTTGGTTTTTATTTTAACATCATTAAGTATTTCTAAATGAGCGCCGCTTTGAAATTAAAATTAGATTTTTTTAGGCGAGCTGCTCTTGAATTTAATTTGAAATTCAACTGCAAAACGTACGTTGGCATGGTGCGCAAGAGGGGCGGGGCGCAGGTAGTGATGTTTGAGCCAGACCGCAGTATTTAAAATCGTTAGCGGACTGCAAGCTGTAGCTGTTCTCCATGCCAGAATACCTGTGTGTCTGTGTGAGCGCACGCTCATAATTAAGTGAATTATGCATGTGCATATGTGCAGGATGGGGAGGGGTATAAAGGTGGGTGCAGGGGCTGGTGTTTGGCCTAGTGCCGGGGTCTTCGTATTTGAAGCGTCGCGTCAGCAGCGGCAAAAACTTTGCGCTAGTCACCTAAAAAATGTAACGTAATTTATTTCAAGTGACTGCACACAAAAAGAGTGTGCGTGTGTGTGTATGTGTATAAGAAAGAGAGAGACACAGGTCCTGTGTCTCTTTTGTCTGTGACTCTTGACCAGCATTTCATGTTGTGGCATTTTAATTTCATGGCATACTTTTAGGCATCAACATAATTTCGTATGCAGCTCATGAATTTCGTTACGTTTATAGAACAAGCAACTGGGAAAGGAACCTCTCTCTTTCTCTTTATCTCTCACTATCTCCTTCTCTCACTATGAAAACAGTGTGTCTGACATTTCTTTGATTTGTGTTGCCTACTTTTCGGCTTGCTACGTGAGCCACGTGCCCAGCAAATTAGATATTTTGTTTATTCTGACTACGGAATTTATATATATTTTTTGCTAATTTCTTTGAAAATGTTAATAGCTAAACAAATCCCAGACAGGTCTAGACGAGATAAGATTGGGTACATGTTTAAATTATAAGTAGTCATAATCGAAAATTTAATTTAAAATCATGTTTAAACTGACGTTTGATGCTTTTTATATTATTAATAAAATAATTAAATTTAACTTTATTTTTGCCGTTATTAGCTTTACCCAATTTAAATATAATTGTCGCCTAATATTACGCTCCAAATGCAACATACTTCTAAATATTTTACGCATGACATACTTTTGGGCGCGCAGACACCTTTTGATTTTACAAATATCAATATTTAATTAAAATTTAATGATGCTGCCGTTTTGCATATTGCCATTATTTACAGTTAAGCAATTAATTTCAATTCGCATACTTCAATGGACATCAAGCAGAGGGGCTGGCGGGGCGAACACTGAGCGATGAAGAGGGAGAAAACGGCATTAATAATGCATCTATAATATGAAAATGAAATTGATTAAAAATCTGACAACAGGTTCAATTGAAATTTTAAAAGGTTCTAATACACTTTCATTGAAAATCGCACTCAGCTGGAAAATTTCAATTAATTACAAACAATGGAGGAAATTGATAATGGAAGAAGTGCAAGTCCAAGTATAGTTTAAGTAATAAAGAGACAAAAAATATTTTATTTTATATAATTATGTGTAAAAAAGTTAATAATTGTAAAATTACCCAAATTATATATTTCTATTCATATATTATTATATAACCCGTGTGGGCTTCTCAATAACTATATTAACATCCAATCGCTAGTCTTGAGGCGAGCTTTAACAAATTTATCGCATGAATTCTTTCAACCCCCGTGGAGCATATCAATAAATAATAATCGGACGTCTCTTTGGGGCGTGTGTAACGCCCATCTGAAATTTGGAAATGCTAACCGGATCACCGCCTAAAAGTATACACCCACCTACGTTCTTTTTTCCACGTGGGCCGTCATGAATTACGTCGTTTAGCTTTGACCTTTGACGGGTCTGTTACATATTTTTACCCTTGTAATTTTCCCAATTTATTTTTGTTTTTCTTTTTTATTTTTTTGTTTGTGCTTCTTCTTTCACTGCTTTCACGTTTGTCGCTTGCGTGTGTGCGTGATGTGTTTATTAATTTCTCCATTGTTGTTGTCCATTGTTCGCATTGTTGTTGCTGTAACGGTCGACATTCAATTACGTTTTTAGTCCAAAGCATTTATGAAAATTAAAAAGAGCCGACGAACCAGAGAGCCCACCAAATGAGTGACAATTTGTATAATTAGTGACGACCATTTTTAAAGGAGGCAGAGAGCCTGACGGTGAAGCAGGAATAAAAATGGGGGCGTATGCGCTTTGCCGGAAATTGGGGACAATGTTTTATATGGCGTCCCCAAACATTTGCTTTATAATTATTTCACAAAAATTTCTTTTGTACATTCGACAATTTTATAACAATTACAAATTTAATTTGAGCCGAAAGTTCTTGGAAATTATTTCCCAACTGACAAGGTGTAGTCCACACTTGGCCACAAAGTAGGTTTCTAATGTGCTTAACACAAGCAAGAGACATATCATCAAAAGTGCCCGACTAAAAGATGCCCTGTACTCAATTCTCAGTTCTCGTAGCACACAATTAAGCTTATACTTATGCATACACTCAGAGAAATAGTTCGCTTTATGTATAAACATCGTGAAATTTGCATTGATTTAATTTACAATTTTAAGTACATTTTACACTTGAATATTCATAAATTTCATGAATATTAAATTTGTTTTCACAAGCTAAAGTTAACATTGCATAAATAGGCACAAAATTCATTGGAATTTTACAAAAATTGTTGTTCTTAATGAAATATGCGTTTCTTACTTTAAAAATCGTTACACTCAATGGAGTGTATAATTAATATCTATACTGATCTTTATTGTTTCAGCTGCGAAAAACGAACTGTAATTTTAGGTAAATCCACTTGGTTGGATGCTTATTCGGTAGTTGTAAAATTTAGTGTGGCGCAAACTGCGCTGGCACTTTAAGCAGTGGCAAGTGGCCGCGTGGCGCCCGCCAGAAAGTATGCAACGTTTGTTGGGCCACGCCTCGGACTCTCTGCGTGTGCTCTGCGGCTGTTGCACTTTGTCCATCTGATAAGGCAACTCCTAATGGCCTTTGGTGTTTGGCATTCAGTTGTGTGTGTTTTGTATTAGCTATGCAACACCCCTCTCACCCACACCCGCACCCAACCCTTGCCCTGCGCTGTCATGCACTTGCAGCCACTGTGCGTGCCAGGGCAGCGGAAGTTATTTCAGACGTTTTTATGCCTTTTGTTCTGGTGCTAGGCTATTGTGTACGTAACCCTTTTTGGTAACTCGAATGTTGTTGTTTGTTGTTATTATTGTTGTTGTTGTTGTTATTGCTGCTGTGCGTGAGCGACACACTAGCTGCTAACGGGATTTCGTGTGCCTTTCATTTCATTCAGCTGATAATCGTTTAGACCTTCGCAGACACATTCACTAGGCAAACTCAGCGAGCGCTTCAGTTCAGTTCACTTCAGCTCAGCTTAATTCAGTTCAGTTCTGTTCGGTTCGGTTCGCGAAGTTCAGCGTTCGCCAAAGTGTGGCTAAACACCGGAAACGGAAGTGAAAGCGCAGTTTTTGTGTGTTGTTACATTGAAGTAACGACCCGGACGACAACGACGAAATTATATTTATGTACCGGAGCCACGTTTAGAACCAACATTCATTTTAAGCGTCTCTCCCTTTGAATTTACTGGTTCAGCTATTGATTTTTCCTGGAATTTGCAGAATGGTTTGAGTGAAAAAACGCCCAGCTTTAAGTTTCTCTTGAATAAATGTATTGAGAGCTACTTACAAAACTTGACCTAGGCACCTAATTACAAAAGATTTCGTAGCTTATCTCAATAACTTTTTGATTAAGTCTAAATTTTTGCAATTGAAAATTGGGTAAGCAACTTGAATACTTTATGAATATTGTTTGTTAGCATTTGGCAGAAATTTTATAAAAACCGAGTGAACCTTAAGTACCCTAACGAAGAGCTTAAAAAATATTAAGGAGGAGGTAACATTTTTTGTCAAAAATCCTGCCAAAAAATTTTGACAAGTACAACTCCAGAACTTGAAGCGATTCTGAAACGATTTTCGCATTCTGGACCTGATTTTGATTCGATTCTACATTTAAAATATATGTATTTATTGTTTTCAACGCATTTTTTTCATACCCAAATTAAGAAAAAATTGGACATGTAAAGCTCTCGAACCTATAGGTCTCATATTCAAACTCCCATAAATTTGTCAAAACTCAACCATATTTTTAACAATATAGAATTTCAAATTTTGATTACAATTTGAATAAAAGCAAGATTTTAGTATCCCACAAACATTTTGATTTTATGTAGGATTTTTTGTAGAATACTTAATCTTCGGCACTCTGAAATAAATGTTCTACCTTTCAATAACTCCGCCTCTTTCAATATTGAAATTCTTTTTTTAAGGGTCGGATGCAAAAGTTTGTTATTAAATTTGGTGCGGCCAAACAAAGTATATATTAATCGCCTTCG
Organism: Drosophila micromelanica; assembly: GCA_004143825.1. Taxonomy (NCBI): domain Eukaryota; kingdom Metazoa; phylum Arthropoda; class Insecta; order Diptera; family Drosophilidae; genus Drosophila; species Drosophila micromelanica. The sequence goes on along the minus strand of SCDY01000120.1, from coordinate 232,820 downwards.
TCTCAGATGTGGCAGCGGCATCTAAACAATTTTGACCAATCACCCATGAAGGCCCGAGAACGGTTGATTGCAAAAAAGTATATGTGAATTAATAAAACAGCCAGCTGCAATCGGAATTGATGCCTTTCCTCGCTAGCATTTAATGAGCACTTAGCTCAAATTAAATGCACAGGCGAATAGAAAAAAGGGATGTCCTTGCTAGATTCACACGCCGTCAAAAGGCTCAACTAGTTGTCATGATGAAACAAGAGCCACCAGAGTGACAGCAACAGCAACAACAACAACAGCAAGCAGAGGAACCATAACACAAGTGTCAAGCCGAAAAAAAGGACGCAGCACATAAAAAAAGGACGAACGTTTTTAGCGTTGTTTCGCTCCTTTTTGCCGCTTGTCAATGAAAAGCTGCGCGAAACGGCAAGAAAATGTAATAAAAATTTGTAACGCCATCATCGCTTTCCTTTCCACTTGCTCACTCTCTCTATCTCCCTCTTTTCATTCTCGCTCGCTCTTGCACATATCCTAACTCTCACATTTTTACTCTCTGTCTCTTCGCACATTGAGGAAGCAATAAAAATGTCGCTTAATTGCAAAAAGTTTTGCTTAGATTTTCATTATTTTATTGCATACTTTTTGGGCTGATGTTATTTATTTTTGTATTTCTTTTCTTCTTTATTTTTCTCTCCGTGGGTCAGTGCGTGCTGTATTTCGGGTTTATTTTCCCACACGTCGCGTGTTTTTCAGGGCTACAATTCAGTTGCCGGAAGCGCAGCAACAGGAAGGTGCTCATATTTTATTAACCGCCTGCTCGTCCTGCGAATGTGAAACGGACTTCAGCTGTAGGAATGTGAACTGCAGTTATAAATGCCTAAAGCTGTTGACATAACTGCACAATTCTTTAACATAGAAATGATTTTCGTATTTGATTTTATATGAGTTATAGTTTTAGTATTAATAAATAAATTTAGCAGGTATTCGGAAAAAACCTCTTTATCTTTGACTTTGCGAAAAAATAATTTTAAGAATGATCTTGATCTATTGAAAATTGATGATTTAAAGATAGATTAGAGTGTTTTCACTTCTCAATTTAATTTGTGGCTCGATAAAATTTGCGTCTTCCAGCATTTTCACACGTACTGAAATATTACTACTTTTTTTTTCGACAAGTGCGGCATAATATTTTCCATAAAAATAAAAACAATTGCTGGCTGTTGACTTTTTGTTGAGCGGTGTCTCACTTTAAATAACTGCACGGCTATTAAATGCATGTGTGGCATTTAAATGCATATTGTTTTCGTGGAACACAGAGAGCCAGAGTTGAAAACGAGTAAACGGACTTATGCAAATGGTTGGTGGGCAATGTGTTGATATTATGCGCACTTTATGAATGATTTAAAATTGATCCCTACCAAATAAACCAAAACCAACAAAATTTCACAAAACATAAAACGGAACAATATTCTTTTTTGTCAATATGTCTATTGAGAAATTGTGTATATATATTTATTTTGCCAACCATTTTCAGTTTATTATAAAAGTTAAACGTCTTTTTTAAGCAGGCTGACAAAAAGTAGCACAAAATATAGACTTTTTTTCAATTATAAATAAATATAGATTTTTAAAAATGTACATGTAAAATACATTCGGCCCGCATGTGCAGGCTCTTAAACAAACATACACACACATGCACACCACGTGTGCAGCACTTATTTGAATATTTTTTTAGTTCTCTCTTCAACAAAATTTAATTAAAAGCACATTTTACACAATATAAAAAAATGTGTGTACAGTGCATGATATTCTACATAAATATGTGGGCCAAATTATAAAATGAATATCAAGCAAATAGCCGGCGGACTTAAATGGTCAATGAATTAAGTAAACGCAAAACGAGCAATAAGTTTTATTAAAAAAATGCAAATGGATGGAAATGTGTGGGATTGTCGTCGGAGAAGCTGTCGTGCCAAAGGCACAATTCCTATTAAGAGATATAGAAAATGTATAAGGTATACACGATAAATTTAACACAACTTCAGAAATAACAAATAAAAAGGAACCAATAGGTTCTTATTTGGTGTCAAACTTTAGATTGCTTCTCTCATAATATCAAAAAAGTTATCTTTTGGCGATCAGCAATACGCTCTGCTTCTTTTCGATCATCGTTACAATTTTTCTTGTTTCTTACTACTTTTCTCTTTTTAATTATATTTATGAATATTTCTTTATATTTCTAGATTATATTTGCTGTATTTTCTTGATGTTTGTTTCCTTTTTAACCATATGCCGCATATTAAAAATATATATAAAAAATTTCATTCAGCTGTCTATGAGTGCTATCAAGACGATACTTTCCAGACATGTTTTTCTTTAAGCACATTATTCATGAAAAAGTTTTCCAACTATGACATGACCTCTCGTTTCACGTAATTCCTGCAGAGGGTGACATCGTCTGCCTGTACTTATTGCCAGAATGCTGCTGATTTAACGGTGCATTTATTGCCAATCTATTTGCCGACTATAAACCACTCCCCCTCCAACTTCTCCATTGCTTTGGCCCTCGCCCTGTCCTCTGCAGTGTGAATGACGTTGATACATTTGCCAAGAGGCAACGTGCGACTCCACGTGTTGAGTGCCATTGAAACTAATTGAAAATGCGACACACACACACACACATACACTTACACAACAACTATGAAAAACTCAACGAAAATCTTGGTAGACAAAGTTTTGCTGCTTTTAAAATGGAAATGTTATACAAGATAGACGACACACACACACATACATAGGTATGCAACACATTATTATTAATAATATATAATGCAGCAGCTGTTGGTCTGGCACGTGTGTCTGCGTGTGTTTGTGTGTGTGTTAAGCCAACAAAAGTTTTCGTACACCTTAATTTATGTGCATGATTTATAGGGGAATGACATTGATTGATTTGGAATTGATGGTGCGGAAAACTGCAGCAGCAGCAGCAGCAGGAACAGCAGCAACTCATCCAATTGGAAAATTTAACTGAAAAGTATGTTTTACTACTATCTTTTAATTTTTTATTAATTCACAATAGTAAACAGGTGTTGTAAGCAGTAAAAAAGCACTAACTAATCTTTGACTGGAAGTTGTCCTGCTGTTAGAATTGAACCTTCCTAAAACACAGGAAAAAAAAATTATATAAAGTAAATTTTAAATTATTATTTGTTTTCACAATTGTTTGGGAACCATTTATGTAATAAGTGTGTATAAGTTATATATTTACATAACAATGTAATCAGCATCGCTATTGAATTATTATCCCGTATTTGTTTTATATTTTGGAAGCCAATTACATTAAAATTTTTAATAGTTTTGTTTAATTTTTGCTTAATTGATATGCAAATTGTACCTTAATACCATTTCATATTTTTTTTGGAATTCTTGTCTATTTAACCTACATAATGTGCGCTATGTTTTAAAAGAATTGATATACTTAATGTTAAATATTATTATATTCCACCTTTGCTTTGTTTTTGAAGACTTGCTAAAAATATAATTGTGAAATAAAATTAGCTAGAATATATTGCTATACAAAAAAATTTCTAGCACTAATTTCTGAATTTTTTTTTCTACACAGCTATTTACACTTGTTTTTATGTATAACATAACGGCTAAAATGTTGTTCCCTGCAGCTTAATTTAATTTGTGCTCATGTAAGGCTGGTGCTCAAATTTTTTAAAAACAGTCGACATGAACAACGTACACATGGCATCATCTGTCACAGTTACAGTTGCAGCAGCAGAAACCCCTGACAGGCAGTCGAAATTTTTCCCCAAAGTTATTTATTTATGCAAAAAGCCAATTGTTTTTATATAGCGCGGAATGTGGGGGAGAGAGGAGGAGTATTTAAAACAAATTTGCCAGCCCAATACAGTTTTTATACCCTGTACAATTGGAGATGAATTTAAAAAATTAATGTAATACGGAGAGAACGATTTTGAGAAGAGAATTTAAATTAACTAGTTTTATAGATTAAATATATTTTTTTAATATAAAATAGTTTTAAATAATCAGATAAATCTAATATTATTTAAAGCATAAAACAGAGTATCCACGTGTGACAAACTCTCTGCTAGCGCACACCTTTTTTTTATTTTCAATTAAAAATTGTACAAATAACAGAAATGGCATGGCATTTAACAACGGTACGCTGCATTTTTATTTGATTTCATTTTTTATTTTATTTATTTGTTAAATAAAATCAATGAAAATTGATTGGCGAGTGGGAAAACAGGACAGGCCTTTGGCATTTGTAGGTCAATTTTGCAAGCAATTAAGCAGGCCACACTTTAAAGACCATTCAAGGCCTCTGCTCCTTGGCTAGATGAGGGACGCGGGCACATGGGGCGCCTTGAGTCACGCAGACACGTGCCAGGGCTTGGGCAACTCAAACTTGATCCTCTGTTGGCAAACAGTCGCCGCTTGCATGTGTTAAACAAACTTGAAAGCTGGAAGACAGGCGTTAAAGCACGTCCCGAGCATCTCCATCGCCAACGGTTCATTCACTTCCTCGATTCCCCCTTTCATCTCCATCGCTCCTCCCTCCCCATTCGCTGTCTACAGTTTAATGTCAAAAATTTCGAATTGACGTTGATATTATTTGGCGTGTGCCGCAGTTGCGTTCCAGCTGCAGCTTCAGCTTTAACTCTCAGTCCCTGGAGCAACCCCCTCATGCAATTGGCGCATTTTGCCCCAACTCTAATGCACTCCCCCTGACTTTTGCACTGCTACCAGAAGGAGAAAAGTGGTAAGGCTACATAGGAACAGCAGCTGTCTGACGTTTGCTTCCGGGCTCAGTGGCGCATTTCATGTGCTAATTAGAAATACGTGATAAAAATGTGCAGAGCATCGTCCTAGTCGTCGGTTGTTGTCCTTGTTCTGCTCCCAATTCTGCTGCTAAAGTTGCTGCTGCTGCTGCAACTGCCATCATTTTGGCTGTTGGGATATGTGCAAATAGGTGGACTTATACCAAACTCCCGGGAGGGTACAATGAACTGGTAATGCAGCTCGTAACAGTTTAGTTCGTTGAGCTGACAAAATTATGCGTACAAATAAAAACCAGGGCATAAAAATAAAACAAAAAAAAATTATCAAATACTTATAAATTTTTTAAAATATAATATTCAAAATGACGTTTACATATTTAAGCCCAAAACTTTAAGTATTATGTCAAAGTCAGATTCATATAACTAGATATTATATTATTATTTTCAAATCCTTACAATATCATTTAAGTATAAAATAGTAATATAAACTCAACCGAAAATCTAAAAAATTTTAAAAATTTGCACTATATATATATATATAAAAAGTAACAAATTCAAATATTCAATCCTAACTCTTTTATAGAGCATTTAAAAAGTCGTTCACCTCTTCGTCTTCGTCTTTGTTGGCCATTTTAGAGCGGAAAGTTTTCTAAAACCTGAAACGTGCTTGGTATTTTTAATGTAGTATTAAAATGTAGTTTCTATAATGCGAAAAAGGATGCACTCGGCAGTTAGTAAATGGCTGAGAGCTATCAGCATATTGAGCAAATTAGCAAAAGCTCTAAAATTACGTGCAACGAAGTCAGCCGGAATTGGAAGGACAACAATTGCGAGTCAAATGCTTTGGGCAAAAATCTTTTGCTCATCAATCGATTGGCCATGGAGCAGGCTCTTAGCCATGGCTCTTACAATGACTTTGACTTAATCCAGACATTTGAATTTTGCGGCATGCAAACAAACAAAAAAAACTTTTGCCACTCAACTCAAGATATAAATCGATATTTTGAAGTGCGCCCACAGACGACAAGGATATCCTCGACAACAAGGCTGGGCTCGGGCTCGAAGTAGGGGAGCTGTTCGTTTGGATGACTATCAGAAACCACTTTGGCCGGAAATGGCAAAATATTTGCACACTCACATAGGTAGGGACGGAGTTTACCTTTTCGGGAAACTGCTAAATGCTCGCGACGCGTCGCCAACGAAAAAAAAAGAAGGAGCGTCAAGTGGAAAATTTCAGCGCGCACATAAAGCAAAAATATTTTTTTATGTGATATTTTATCATCTTAGGTATGTATGCTTTTAGAATTCAGCGCGCATTCTAAATTCTCAGCCTGAATTTGCCATACAAAATGGGATTTTTGGGGATTTCGCTCAGCGAGATATTTTATTTATTTAAAGCTCCAATGTGTTCCTACTCTTTCTACCTTACGACAACCCGAAATTTTGCTCTCGCTTTCTCATATGCTTGAGCTGCTACTCAGCTGCTTTTATTGTGGCAATCGATATAATTTGCCGTATGTCAGGCACGTGTTGGCATTTAGGGGCGTTCCACTGTACCCAATACAGAGACATTGTAACATTTTTTAAATAACTCGTCCCGTTTTTTACCAGTTCATCAACAGCTAATAGCTGTTTAGGTTCCTTTTACCTAAGTTCTTTAAGAATATATATTTTACTCAATTTAAATTATAAATATTAGGCAACGGTGTTTTAGATTATTCAGTTTGCACTCTACAATTAAAAATGTATAATCTTATGTGGCTCTTACGCACTTAGCTTTCACATAATTCGCTGAACGGGCTGTTAACAAAATTTACATGTCTTATCCCACATCTAATTACCGTTAAGAGCTTTTGGCAACATCAGAGCTGCCAACGACTAGAGAAGGGGACCAAAGCTGGACGTAGAAGAAACTTCAACAAGCATGCATTATCCTGACATGCACTCGGAAAATCTCACACGTCTCTTACCCTTTTTCCTCCCTTTCGACCCGTCGCCCCGTCACTCTCTCTTCTATCCTCTAGCTCATCGGCAAAATGAAACTGCAGCGAAAATTTGCTTCATAACAAAGTAGCCGCGTTAAGTCGACAGCGCAGGGAAAACAATTTTTAATGCCTAATGAAAAACAATGCAGCAACAGTATGGGAAAAGGGAAAAGTACTTGTTATAAAAACAGCTACGTGAAAAATAGGGCAAAAACTACAGCAAACACACACACACACATATGTATATATATATATATATACCGCATAAAGCTCACAGACTCACGTATATTCATATCTATTTGTTTGGCTGTTTAGCAACAAAGTTTCCGGCTTTTTATGTGGCATTACCCCGTCGCTCGTACTTCGCACCATTCAGCAAAAAGTGACAAAAGAACCTGTCAGTTGGTTTACTCGCTGCTCTTTTTTGTTTATAACTAAAAGCTGGTTGAAAACAAAAATCGAAAAAGAACTAAAAGCCTTTGAAGAGCAGGAAAAAAGTTGCATAAATGGCGAAACCATGTTGAGAATTGTGCACAAGGTTCAGCGATCCCAGTCATTTTTAAATCGTTGACAGCTCTAATTAGAAATGAGTAAGAAACTACTCATGGGTTAGTATTATTTTAAAATTAATTGCTTAATTTTTAAAAATTAAATAGATTAAATTTCAAGTTAGCGACAAACACTCCCATTGAACTGTTTATCTAGTTCTCATTAGCGTATAAATTTACAAGAAATTTCAACTTATTGATGTTCTGTCAACAGTTAATTAACTATAAATCATTAAGAGCCAAGGAGACAGCAAGGAGAGAAAAAGAGAGAGTGAGTGTGAGAGAGAAACAGGCTCAACCAAATTTGAGCTGCTGTCAAATTAACTAAAAAGCGGATTTTCCTGTTATCATGCAAGCATGTGCTTGTGACCATCTGGGTGTGTGTGTGTGTGTGTGTGTGTGTGTGGCTTGTGTTTTCGTGAGCCTGACAACGACAACGCGACATTGAGCAATTATAAGAAACAACAACAGCAAGGGCTTTAATACCATGACACAAATTCCTAATCAATCTTCACGACTTATTCATGCACATAAACCTGCGCGACAACAAACCACACACACCAAAACACACACACATTGTATGTGTGTGTGTCTAACCTCTGCTCTTTATGTTAATGTGTGTGCGTGTGTGCATCGGTAGCTGTTTGAGTTTTGCAATTACAACATAAGCACACAATCATTATCATAATCCTTAATCGATATTATGGCTTACGAGAACCCCAAGAGGTAGAAAGAGAGAGAGAGAGAAAGATGAGAGCAAAAGAGTAAAGGGCAGACAGTAGACAAACAACTACATGTGTGTGTATTCATGTGACTGTGTGCATTGCTTTTAACCCACTTCCGTCCAGGCTGTTGCTGGTCTGGTTGACTGCTTCCGCCTTTTGCATCGAATTAAAATTCCACATACGCTGTGCGCGCTTCTTGGCCAAGTAAACGGAAAGAAACTGAGAAGGCAGACAGGAGATGTATATGGAGATGAAAGTAATCCTCGTTAATGGATGAGGCAGTACACTCGCAAAAATCTTCAGGTCAAACATTTGTTTAGACATGCGTTATTAATCACAGAAAATGTATATGAAGAAAATGTTTATAAGCGTAGAATAAGTGTTAAGAAACCTTAGGCTAAACGATCACAAATGCATAAGAAACAAAAGCAACAATACCAATTCATTATATTAAATTTGATCATAAAATAATAATAAAATTATATTTAAACTAGTTTCACCAACTTATTGAAGTGTAGCTGCTTGAGATGGGTTCCGTTTTTTTGCCCTTTGCCTGTCGTTAATAGTTAAATTGCTGTTAACAAATTTAATGTCCTTAAAATTTATTACCAGGCCACCGCTGGCCCGAACGTCAGCCGGCTTGGCATTGTCCTGCTCCGGCCGCAGGATTAAATGATGAAAAGTGTTAAGCAACAGCAAGTCAGAAGGAGACAAGGCGCAGCACGAGGACCACAAGGAGGCAACCTGTTTAAAGTTGCTGGCCCGGTGTCAACAAAGCGTTTAATGAAGGTTGAAAATTTGATTTCAGTTTTTTTTTGTATTTGCTCTGCGTGTTTGTTGTTGTTGTTGTAGTGAAGCTGCACAATGGGGCGTATGATTGTTATTGGCGCGTCGAACGTTTTTGCTCTGCTCTGCGCTGTTTGCGCTTTTGATGGCGGCAAGGACGAAAAGACGATGATGTCGTGTACGTGTTAAGTGGTTATTGGTCTAGCGCTGCTTGCGGACGAGCTGGGAATGCAGCTGTTTGCGAGTGTATGACGGGGCTTAAGGTGGCCCAGTTCAAGTGATATTTGCATTAGATTTTGTTTATACTGATATTACACATGCGACACGAGGGACTAAGGGGGGAACCGATGAAGTGGCACTTGAAGTCAAATGCTTATAACACCATTGCATGCGTTTCGAAATTATGGGTAATGCGATTATACAGAGAGAGAAAATTTCCATAACAGTTTCAACACGACATAACAATATCCCCATAAATGCTCGAAATATCCGCCAAGATTCATAGACGAGTCCTTATGTGAAAACCTTTAAATAAATTCAAATTTTACATTTTAAATTCGAGTTTATAAATGCATTCGATTAAGAAATATCTAAGCACAGAAGTGCTCCAGAAAATAAATGTCACAATAGAATTCAAGGTCCCTTTTTGGCTCGGAGTGACCACGAAAAGACAACTTTATTTGCCAGCTCACATACAAAAAAACTTTTAAATCACAACAAACAGTAACAAACAGTAAATCAAACACGCACACACACACACCCACACACATACACTGTAAACTAGCAATCACTTTAAGCCTTGAAGCTTGGCAAGTCAGTCTCTACAAAAAAAAAAGAGAAAGAATAGCAACTGTAGTACAAAATAGGGAAAATCCGCCGAGAAGTATGCAATAAATCACAACAAAACGCAGCACACAAAGCCGGAGACAGTTGTGTAGAAAATAGAAGGCAGCAGTCGCCTCCGCTTTATAGCTGGCATAGTACACATAAATTTGTGTACGCTTACAAGGTTAGTTCAACGGAATGGAAACTGGGTTACAAGATGCCGCAAAACTGATAAAAATCGAAAATGCCACACACACACACACACACACACACACACACACACACACACACACACACACACACACACACACACACACACACACACACACATAGCACACACAAAATGCCAATAGATGCAACATTCGAAAAGCGATTTACGACACCATGGTTGCGCATAATATGATATAGCAGTGGAGGTTGGTGGTTTCGGGAGGAGATGGGGGGGTGGCCTAAGTCCTGAATGACGCATCATTTATAACTTGGCACTCAACAAAAATTGTAAAACAGGAAGAGACAAACGGCAGCCACTTTGAACGCGAATTAAAGTAATAAATTAGTTTTTTGGGGGCGTGCGTTGCGCCTGCCCCGACATGACAATCTACACCCCGGCACCACACACACAAGCACACACACACAGAGCACACCCCCGCTTGACGCTCGTATGGGCACACATTGTGCCCACTCATTTGATTTGAAAGCCTTCACGCCAGCCACAAAGGCATTCCACAAAAGCAACAACGGCCCCAATATTTCCACCAGGCTGAATCGAAATTTGCCTTTGCCGTTGCCACTGGCCCCGCCTCCGCCTCTGCCACTGAACGCCCCTTGGCCCACACTTGGCTGCCTTTTTACGCTAAATTGCTTTGCATTTTTGCTTCAAACATATTTTTAGGCGTGCTACATTTTTCATAATGCTTTGACATTGCCCCTGCCAGTTCCTGAGACTCCCCGCAAAAATGCTCTGAGATAAACTGTCGCTGATATCTAAACTCAAAGTTTGTGCCTCCGCCAGCCTTATCCAATACATATTCTCAGATAATCTGCCCGCTTTTATGGCGCTTTCTTTTATGATATTTATGCACGATATTTATCTCAATCGCTGACTTCGTTTGCCTTTGCTGCTCTCTTATTTTTGTTGCATAATTTTTGGTCGTATGACAGTTAATATATTGAAAAGGTTTTCGAAAATGATAAAAAGCCACTAAATTTACGCAAATTTACAAGCATATCGAACTATAAACCAAATTATAGTCGCGCTCTCTACAGTTAAATGCTTATAAAAACTTGTGGTAATCGCTTATTTATGGGTTCCTGTCTACAAAAGACTCGTTATGACAGTTTTTGTGGTTGGCTCATAAAAACTTAGATGACTGAACGCGATTGTTAAACTTGAGCCCAGATTTTTGTTATTGGTAAATAAAAATCGACTTAATAGATCGTATGCAAGATTCGAATTATAGTTGAAATTGAATTTTTAATTTTAAGTACATAATTTATTAGATAAAACCAGGTTGAAAATGGGGAGCTACACTGGTTGCAATTATTGTAAATATGAATCAAAAAAATGTTTTGAATATAATTTGGATCATAAAGCGAAATGTTCCTGAAACTATCAGGATAAAACACCACAAGCATTAAATAGTATATGGCCGATTTAAAAGTTAAGTCCCAATACTTGATTTAATTTTTAACAGCTTACCCTTTCAATTAATCTGTACATTTATATTTTTCATCAACATACCTGCAAAGAAACAGAAAATAATAAATTAATAAGCCTTTGGATTCTTTTATATTTAATTTGCAACTTCAGTTTATTTTCGTAATATTTTATACAACATGTTGAATATATTATCAAAAGAAAAAACGTAAAACAAGGACGAATAATTTGAACTGTACTTATTTCACGGAAATTTACATTTCCACTTGCATAATTAAAAGTCTCAACAACAACAAAAAACAAGAGAAAACCAAAAAAAATGTGGAGAAGTGCCAGCTCTTCAGACTCTAGCGAAAAATAGCGAAATAATGTACTTACTTCCGCATTGCTAAACATAATTTTCTTCTTCTTTTTTTTTGCCTCTTTTGCCTTCCGAGTACAACTAAATATTACGCTTATTTTGACGTCAAAAAGCTTGTTGAGAAATTAAAAAAGCGCCAAATGCGCGGAGCACAAACTAGAACAAAACAAAAGCGACACGAAAGCCAAATAAAAGTGAAGCCCGGAACATAGAAAAAGTGCTCAAGAAAAACCACAGCCAAGACGGCGTTGGCGACGGCTACGCCAACGGCCAGACGAAAGTTTTTCACCGACTTTCGTTGCGTTTTTCTAATATTTTTGCATTTCTTTAGTAGTTTTTTTTTTTTTAATTTACTACGTTGTATTTTTAATAACAGCAGCCGAACAGCTGCAGCTGCTTTTTCTGCAAATTTATTTTCGCCACACACATTTTGTGAGCATTCTCCGCGATGCTTAAGAGTTGCCTACGTGGAAAATGGTGGACAACCAACACACAGATACACAAACACACACAGCAAAACAAAATGAAGAAAACTCAATCGTCTGCAGCGGCTATAAAAAACAAACCACTTTACATTGCCCAGCTCTTTATTTTCGTTTTTTTTAGCTCGTTGCGGTGGCGTATACGTAATATACAATACGTATACGTAATATTCTTTTTGCTGTCTGCTCGATGTGCAGCCTTTGCATTCATAACGCGACGGCGTTGGTATAGCAAAAAAAAATACGTTAATGAATTTGCATGAATGAATATTTGAAAAGCTGCTGCAGGACCCAACAATATTTTCATTGCTCCAAATAGAGTTTGGGGTAAGAACGGCGGGGTACACCGCGGGGCAAATAACAGCAGCAGAGATTTCAGCGCAAGAATTTATGCACGAACAATTTATGAAAGCATGCGAAAATTTATGGCCTCTAATATTATCAGCAGATTAGAAAAGTAACTGGAAATTATGGCCACGTTTCAGGATTTATTAACATTTCTCTTCAATTTTTCCCTTTTCTTTTTTATTGTTATTTTGCTTGTATCTGCCTTTTGGGCTTAAATGAGAAGTTGTGCATTGCACTTGGTATTTGGAATTTGCATTTTACATTTTACATTTGGCATTATGCATTTTGAATTTTGCATTTTCCATGTCCATGTCAGGGACATTGCATGTTTATTATCAATGGATTGTATTCGAGTATTTTGGGCTTTTCAAGTATTTTAATTGACCCTAATTGCATTTTAATGCTAATGAATTTTGCTTATATGAATTTCAAATTTGTATTCATTGGAGTGCCGTAAAGAGTTCAGCTGCCTGGATTTACCACACCAAATATTTCTGCTACTGCATTACAAGAATAAATGAAAAAAAAACTTTTCTACACATTTGCCGAAGTTGAGTTAAAATGAAGACTGTTCTTATAAGAAAGAAAAAGGAAGAGATCAACAGAATTTAGAAAATTAATTTAAAATTTGCTTAGCTATAAAAAATTTAATAATGAAGAAAATCCAGAAATTTTTTAATTTCTTGTTTTATTTTTTAAATGTCCCGTGACTTCTTAATTAACAATGTGCTATTGGCTGATTTTGATTCAAAAAAATTTTAATAAAATTGTGTTCATATATTTGCCTATAAATTGTATTATTTATATAAAAATAACAATAATAATAAATTTGTGATTCTCAATTGTGCCGTTCACGGTTTCGAGTACAATTAGATCGACAGCACCTTCTCGGTAGTTTCGTTGGACAACAATGTCTTCAACTGCTTCGAAGGGCCAGGTTCAACCGATTTAAAAATCGTTGGTTGGTTGGTTTTCATGTTGTCCGGGGTATTCAAGTGTTCCGGGGTATTCTGTTTCAATGCAGTTGAATCTTGGTGGAGCACAGCGTGGATATCAGTGTCAGGTTTGCTTCCATTTACAATTTCGGTGCGTGTCTCGTTCACCGATTTTTCCATGTGAGTGATAACTGTAGTTGTTTCGCAGATATGGCATTCAGCACGGCTCCTTCGGCCGCCCTTGGACTTTGGTTTTTTACCTTTGGACCTGGGCTTGGACTTAAGCTTAGGCTTGGCAGTAGTGGGTTTAGTCGACGATGTTGGTGCCAATGTTGTTTTGGGGCGCGCCTTTGTGGTTGGCTGGGCGTGCATAAGGAACAAGTCCCTGGGCGACATAGATGTTGTTGCTTTTGACTTAGGTGTCCATGTCCTCATCGCAATCTCGCCGTTTTCTGGCAAACCTGGATCCGGTAAGGTTTCACCGACAACTAAACGTGGCCAAGACTCCAAAGCCACTGCGAGCACAACAAGAAAAGCCAATGTTGGTAGAAAACGCATTTTCAGAATTGCTTACAAGAACTGTTCGTAGCGAACTGCTGTCCAGCTGCAGATATAGCCACATTTATACTGCGTTCGTTAGCCAAAAATTTCAAATGATTAATTCACTTCTGGTAACGAGCAACTGTTTTTCATTTTCAATAATCACTTGTACACCTATTGAATTGAACAGAAAACAGATCTATCTTCAATACAGAATATTACACTTTTAAAAACACCTTTTTCAATATGCTATATAAAATGGAAAACTCGCCAAAAGCAATTCAGTACGACTTCCAACTTCACCAAGCTCCGGACACACAATGAAGACTTTAACACTTTATCTTCTTTTTGTTCTGGGCGTTTTGGCTGCTGAGTCGATGGCAAATCCAAATATCCTATCGCAGTTTATGAAATCGACACATGACCATCAAAATTTCATGGATGTACCGTATGTGAGTTTTGATGATACGGCTTTTGACACCCTCAAAGTTGAGGCTCTAAGCACAAGTACCACAACTACCACGACAACAACAACAACCACAACGACGACAACAACGCCATCCACAACATCAACAACACCGTCCACAACCTCAACAACTACACCCACAACTACAACTAGCCCAGCTCCTACTACCAAGGACAAGTCCAAGAAGAAGAAGAAGCACCTTCGGAAAACACATTCCTCAAAGCATTGACATATGACTCTACAATAACAAATAAATCTACTAACTTTTTGACTCAAAAGTTTTTCAAATTTTGAATTAATATTTTGCTAAAAATATATTTGTATAATCATGTCTAAAAAATTTATTTGAAAATCAAAGTATTTTGAGTATTTTTAATATCTGCCAAAATAGATGGAACAATTTCGTTCTGATCAAGTCTGATCAAGTAAAAAAGAACATTTATGTAAAACATTTTTAAAGTTGTTTAAAGCTAGTAAAAAGGGAAAAGACTATACTCGAGAGCGCGTAGCTAGGAAATAGATACCTAGAACTATTATATCTGTCGTACAAACATTTCAAATCGCTTGTATTCATACATATATAAAAGAGCAAAACCAAAGCAAAAGTATTTGGAATTAATTATTTTATTATTTTGTAGCTAAAATCCAAAATATTCCAGATCTGCATCTGCTTTACGCGAACATAACACACTAAATTTGATGCCTCATAGTCTCTGAGATGTCCTAAGAAACCTGAGTTTTGAAATCTTTTTTTATCGGTATTCAGTGTATATATTTTATAAAAAAATTGTTATTATTAATACTTTTGAAATTCTTAATCAGCATGTTGTCATAACAGTCATTTAAAATGTCTTTCAAATGTTTATTGTTTTGAGCCAGTCATCATTCGATGAGTCTTTAGCTATTCAAAATTGATATAAAACCAAGTTCACAGTTGCGATTGGAAAAAGTCGCCAAGAGAAACAGGCAAAGCAGCAACCCAGCTGCAGAAATAAAAACAAAACTACTACTACTACTACTTCTAATTTCCGTAATGCTTTTTGCCATATTTTGCATATCAATGGGCATCATACGCAGTCCGCAGGATAAAGAGACTCAGGCCATTAGTGACAAGGACAACTACTATAACATAACAAGCCGGTGTTAAGACAACTAAAAAAAAATTTAATAAAATATTAATTTAAACTATATACTACCTATTTTAGGACTTTAACAACATTTAACAATAAGTGTATACTGAATCTAATTCGGTGTTTGTATTGTACTCAAATCAGATACAAATATTTTAATTTCAGCGTACAAAGGTCACGTAAAACTTGAATTCGTCTAGTCAAAGTTTTTGGCGCCGTGTGCTATGCAAAGTTCCGGCTAAAGTTGTTTTTTTTTTGGCAAGTCATGTTGCAAACGTTGCAGCTGTTGGATTTAAGTTGCTGTTCTTCTTGCTATTTTTTTTTTTTTTTTTTGATTTTTTTGCTTTTTGTTCGTCAGCTGTGTCAACATGGCCAAGAGCAAAGCGTCTGAACTTGACGTCTGGAAATGGTAAAGCAAATGCAAACTTTTACAAGGTGCAAATCGCAACAGCTGTGCGTAAAATCCCTTTCTTCTAGCGTTACTTTTCGTATACCCTAACCAAAGGATATTATAAATTAATTAGAATATGTATTTTACAGTTTGTATATGTATTTAAATACTTATAATTTAGGAATAATGTATAAACTTTATGTGTAAAGATGTCTTGAAAACAATAGAGAATGAATATTATTTTTTACCTAAAAATACTTAAAGTTATATGTATTTTTATTTATGCCCGTAAGGGTATTTGAAGTGCAGCAGTCTGAATAAAAATCAGTTGATTCATTGCACCTGTTTGTTTAATTTTTATATTTTCTTTTCGTATACGTATACGTATACGTATACGTAACGCAGCTGTCAAGTGTTGTGTGTCGAATGGAATTTTGATGGCCGCTTAGCCAGGAAACTTGCAACTTGCCACACTTCGTGCCCTGAACTTGACACCCAACTAGTCGAGTTGCCAAAAACTTTCAATGCTCATCGATGACATCACGCGCCTACTAATAGCACACGTGTGTAAAATATTTATTCAGCAGGGCATGCATATATTTATGCACAAATTTGCAGATTGGTTTCTCGTTTTTGGTCTGTCGCCTCCAAAGAGCAAAAAAAAAGCTAAAAATAAATATGAAATGCACTTTTAAATGCTGAATAATTCACTGGCAATTCCACTTGGTGCGACAGTGGCCGGCGCCAATTTTATGCGCTAAATGAATTTATGAACAGTTTGTGACATATTATATACACAAAATATATATGTTTGTGCATATCCATAAGCCATATAGACTATAGTCGGGCTTATGTGCATACGTTGCGCAGCTGTTGACCATTAAAAACTCATGCACACATATTTCGATTTAGCTCTTTTTTAGCTAATTTTTTGCGTTGCTTTAATCCAATTTTGTACGCCAATTTTTTGTGTTGACTGAAATAATAATGAAAATGAAAACAAAAATAAACTAGAGCTCCAATTGAAATCGTGTGAAATGAGCGCACACAATTTAAATCAAAATTAAAAATGCTATCAAAATCCACATTAATCTAGAATGTGTAAAGCCATTTTTCTAAAATGAGAAGTGCATAGCTTTTGTAATATTTAATCTGGCAATTACTAACTATGGCAATTACCGTTGTATATTTGGGATAACACGTGCTTACAATAATGCAATTGGATCAGGGTAATGTCAAATATTTTTTACATTTTATTTTCGCATTTTATTTAATTTAATTTTATATTTTTATATAAACACTTTTTATTTCTTATGTTATCATTTAAATTTAAATTGAATAGCATATTTTCGACATCAGCGCCTTATAGGTATTAATAGTTTTAAACTTGTGGTCGTGGATGTCACTTATACACATATTTATAAAATTATTCCATAAGTTCACAAACTCAAATGATTCAATTAAATTCCTTGAGGACCCCGTAACTGATAAGGAACAGGGGGAATACAATTAACAAATATTGGCTATGATTCGCACAGGCGCTTGATGTGAGATTCAGGTAGACTTTCGACACTAATATATTTGATGTGGGCCTGGCATCATGATGACCTGTATACAATTTGTCATGTTGAGTTGAGGTATTATTGATCTCAGGTAAACTTGGGGTTACGCTAATCTCTGGCAGCTTTGTGGGCTTGAAAGTTGTTGTTGTTGTAGTAGTTGCTTCTGTTTGATTTGTCTCGTTGTGTGCCAGTTGAGTAACATGGGCGTCAGTGGTTATTGAGGTGGTGCTACCTGTCGGCAATGTGGTTGTAGTTTGCCGCAATTTCTTGGTGGTTGTGCTAACTGAAGCTGTAGATCGTGTGGTGCTGAACCCAAAATATATCTTGGTTTTAAATCTATCAAATACATTTGTTGTATTATTAATCCAAAATGGACTTCTTGTTGAATAACGAGTGGTTAAAGCTGATTTTGTGGTGGCTGTACTGTTAGTTTGGTTTGTGGTGCTACTGGAATTGAAATCTCTGTTAATGTATATCAAAGCTGACATTGTTGTTGCATCATGTTGTGTTCCAAAACCACTGTTCACCGAAAAATCAGCTCTTGAGCACGCCAGAAGCAGCAAGCAAAGTAGCAGCAGTTGAAGGATATGCATTGTACCAAAGCAAATACTTGAATTCAACTGAAACTCACTTAAAGCACTTTCATCTTTTATAGCACCCTAACACGGCCATCAAATAATTTACTGCTAGCTTCATTATTGCAAAGCAGTCCTCAGTCAGTCACACATTTTTGTGCTAGTCGCCGAAGAACCAGCTGTCTAGGCATGTTTTCTTTATTGAAAGGCATTTGGCCAAAATAAAGTAAAAGAAATGGACAAACAGGCCAGCACACGAGCTTGAAATTTATTTATAGATCAACAGCCGGTCTGCAGGCTATGCACTATGCAACTGCCAATCACGGAGGCAGCCAGCCAGTCGCACACACAGCACCCACAACAACACAGCAACAAAACAACAAGTGCCATAGGAGGTGTGTGGGGGGGTGTTGCCACATATCGGCACCATGCACCGCAGTCTGGACATTTGTATAAAAAACATTTCATGCACTGTGCTGACACATGCCATTTTTTCAATTCATTAACTATTTTAGTCATAAATTATTGTACAACAATTTCAAAACAACAACAATAACAAAAGTGCATGCAATTGCCATAAATTCTGTATATGGTAGCTGGCAGACAAGGCCCATTGAGAAATATAGTTTTATTAGCCGTTTTCAATGCTAATGGGGAAAAAGTTGAAAGCGAGTCAATTTTGAAATTGTTTCAAAAGTAAGCCATGAAAATTATTGAAAACAAAAACGTTGTTGGAAATTATTATCAACATATACATGTTGAATTAATTTTTATATAAATTTAATTTTATTTATAAGGAATTAGGCATTAAGAAATACTAAATAGTCAATTCTAATTCAAAAAGTAATTTCACTGTTTGTGTGTTTCTAATTGAAACATTTAATTTATCCAATCCACAAATCTGTGACAAAGCCTGTGAGCTCTTAACAACCGCTGTAGCAATTTTGTCCAAGCAATTCATATTTTTAACACTGCCAGTAAAACTAATCCCTATGAACAAAACACACACCCAAGCACACACTCACAAATCACAGAGGCGCCGGCAATTGCTCAAATATTGAAAAAACAAAACCAAAACAAAATTTCCCGAACGTAAACTCTAACATAAATAAATTTGCAAGTTACAGAAAAAAAAAACACGAGTAGACAAAATGGAAACTGTGAAAAACAAATGTATAGTACACGGTATATTTTATATATGTCGAAAAACATTTCCCCAAGCGTTAAAATGTTGCAAACAAAAGGCAACACGAGGGGAGCATACATGGAAAATATTTTGACACAGATTAAAAGCGCAGCAACAACAACAATATGAGAGTTTCAAACAGTGCCTCAAAACACAATACAACGTTGTTCATTTAAATTTAAATGAAAAGCAGCCACATTCGTTAGGATAAGCCAGAAGCCCCTCCTTGCCCGAGATGTGAACTTCTCTCTCGACTCCTACTGGGCGTGGCATAGGGGCATACAAAGTCGCACTGACCTAAATCAAACAAACGCTAATGCCCGATTTTCAGCACCACAAAATGCTGTGGCAGCAACGACCACCACTAACAGCAGTAGCTAGCTGCCCCCACCCAACACCCAACTCCCAGCTCTCTGCACAATTCATATTTGTTGCATAAAATGTGTTCCATTTCAATACATGCTACATGCTACATGTAGCATGCTACCATGCCACATGACTGCAGTAAATGTGAAACAAAAGCATCGACCATCGACATTGCCAGAGGACCAGAAAATTTTTACCCAACGCAATGTTACAATTTTCCCTGTCGTTTGTCTTTTGTTGTATATTTGTTGGCCACGTTTAGTTCTACACTCAAAAAAAATATAAAAACTAAACGTATGTATATAAGGAAAACTATTTCAAGTAGCGCTGTGTCTGATTTTTTTATATTTTACATACACTGTCAAAACCAGTTCAATTTATTGTATTTAGTAAATTCCTTTCCTTTTAATGTAGTTTATATCAATAAAAAATTTCAAATTCGAATTAAAAAATACTGATTCTGAATTTATTTTGATTTATATTTTTTATTAATAGCTGCAAGACAACAAGAAATTTTACAAAATTTAGCTCGAATTCAAAAGTTTTCTTTTAAAGGAATTGGAATGTAGAAAACAACATAATATTCTATTTACGATGAATTATATGCGTTGCGATGATGTTTTGGTTTTCTTTTAATATTTTGTGGTTTGGTAGGCTTTACTATTTTTCGCGTGCTTGGCTTGTGGATCTTCTGGGTTTGAAATGCATGTCTCCGAAAGGATTCAGTCGTTTCATTCCTGTGTCTCCTGTTGACCTTCCTCAATCTCTTTCTGCGGTTTCTGATTGGCACCACAGTTGTCAAAGGTCTACGCCTTCGATTTGTCTTCGTTGCCGTCCTGACTCCGGTCTGCTTTTTATGCTTAGCATTATTTGCAGGTGACAACAGATGTTCGGCTGCTTGCTCCTTTCGCTGCATTGATCCTGGTTGAGCAGCTAAAACATCCTGAGATTTAAACGGTTGCTCCAGAACTTGTATAGAGTCCTGTTCAGTTTGCAGCCCCAGTGCTACAACCACGCATATTAAAAGCAACGTTAGTTTCAGCATTTCAATTCACAATTCTACAAAATTTTGTTCTGTGCTAGCTTTTATACAACTTTGGCAGCTGTGACTGTTTAAATATACCAAATGGAAACTAAAAAAAACAGCTTTCCATAGAAAAGCCTACATTTTTTGGTGATTAAAAAATTACAATGAAACAGTAAAGAAAGTGAAATAAATGGAACCTCCAGAGGTACTTGTAGCGCTTATAATTCCCAAAGCCACTTAAGCGTAGCCCACTCAAAATATAAATTGACAATGATCCTTTAAAACCTGTTTTAAAATACAGTAAAAACCGTCTGCAGTCGGACTAATTATTAATTTGGTAATACAAATTACTACAAAAAAAGCCGAGGAAAGAGAAAAACACGACCTTAGCCACAAATGGTTTCAGTTAGCTAAAGCGTAAGCAACTTAAATGCCAACTAACTACCCTATTTTCATTAAACTTTGGCCATTACACTCCAAACTCAATTGCAGTCAAAGCAGCAAGCGCTAAATGTGCACCAAGACAATGAACAGCAAAAGAAGAACAAGAAGATGATGATGACGACAAAAAAAAGCAAAGGAGGCGGCATAAAAATTACAAATTAAAAAACGCTTGAAAATAATAATAAAGGCCAAAAGCAGACAACAAAATAATAAAAACAAAAACATAATTAAAAAGAAAAAATATACAAGACTTTTTTCCAAGCCAACAAAAGCTAATTAAGCCATGGCAAAGACAAAGACAGCAACAACACAACAAAAACATGAGCATTAAAAATAAAATGCAATGCGAAGAGAAAAGCTAAAGTAAATTGAAAACTAGGCAAAGCAGAGAGGAAAACTGCAACTCAAGGAAGCTGTTAAATAGCTTAAATGGCGTTGAGCGTGTACGACATGTGTTCGCAATAGGCAAGCATGGGAAAGGGAAGGGGGGTGGGTGGAGGGAGGTGGCTACTGAGCCGGGGCGAAGCGGCGTTGGGTATCTCTGCTCCGAGTGTAGTCGTGCTCAAGCCGGCTTGCTGCCAGTCAAACAAATCCATTTTAAACCTTAAGCCTTGAGTAAACAACACGTACACACACACACACACACACACACATACACACGCATGCATTTGGCTGGCACTCAGTTTTGCGGGGCGTGGCAAGTAGCTGCCATTCTTGGCTGCTGCTGATGCTGCTGCATTTTGTTTGTGTGCATAACAAGCAGAAGCAGGAAATTGAAATGAAATTGTAATCCTTATTTCTCAAGTGGGTGCAGGAGCTGTGTCTTCTTCCTAGGGTGCCCGCTGTGGAAAGGGAGGGGTAGCCCCTTTCTCGGCGCACGTATGCATAGTTATATATTTGTATTGGTTTGGGCCTGCGTGTGTGTGAGTGTGTCTGGCTTAGGTGTAAGGGAGCTACAGGCTGCACATGCGGAAATGCAACTGCTAAGCAGATATTTCCCGGCTGCCAACTGCAAAAAAAAAAAACAATCAAAATCTAGTGAAAACTGTCGCGCTTTTAATTATGCTATGGGGAAACTATTCAAGAGTCGGCAATGTTGACCTAGTCAAAAATTTAACTATTTTATTTAATGCATTATTGGATACGAGTTTAAAGAAAGCACGCAACAAAAATTTCTCATAAACCAAAAAATACTTAAAACTGAAAGCAAATTAAATAAAATATTTTCGTTTATACATTAAAAGTTCCACATCCGCTTGATGTACTAATAAAGTTTTTATTCTTTTTATTTTTATCAGATTAGCAATAATCAACAAGAATGATCAATAATTAGCAATAATAAACAATAATATTGTCAACAATTAACAACAAAAAACTGTGAATAACTGAACTTTTGTTACGTATTCTTACACTACAATCGTTTTTGTTTTTTTTTTCTTATATATTTTACTTGTATATATGAATTTAGTGACTCTTTTTTTAAAAAATAAAATCAATCAGTAAAATTATTTTAAATCATAAATTAGCTGCACTATTTAACAAAATATTCCTTAACAATAATACTAATGCCAATATATTTTAATAAACATTTATACACGCATATATGAAAACAAATAGGTAGTCTATATGACTATATTTTAAAAGTATATTTTAAATCTTTATATATTTTTTCTTTTGTGTTGCAGATTGCTGAGCTACATATCCTGTGTGCACTGCGATTTATGTATCAGTGTGTGTGCGTGTGGTTGTGTGTGTGTGCTTCTGGCTGTGTTTGAGTGAGCAGTTTTGGCGCAAAGTTAACGACAACAACGTCAAGAAGGAAAAAATTCCTTTGGCGGAAGCTGAGTCTGTGGTAACTTTTGTTTTAGTTTTTGCCTTGCACATGTGTTTGTGTGTGTGTGTGTGCGTTGTTGTTGTTTTTTTACAACTTTGTGCCTTGTTTATGTCCCAGCGATGTCTGCACTTTTAATCGTCGTCTATGCTGTGCTTATTTGCTTCCGTTTTGCCTCTCGCCTCTTTGGGGCATTCAATTTTGCTCTATTTTTTGCCGTTTGGCTTGCCTGACTCTGCTGCAGACTGCAAGTGTCTGCTGTGTCGCTGACATGTCTAAGGAGCGCACTCTTGGCCTGGCCCAAAGTGGCAGTGGCAGTAGCTGCAGCAGCAGCAACAGCAGCAGCAGCAGCAGCATCAGCAGGCAGCTTCTTAGCGAGCGGCAGGCGATGCGGGCGGACGTTGTGGGGTTAAGGAAAAAGAAAACTTTACAAGTAAATGTGACAATGAACAGACATAAACACGTTTTGGCTGCACGGGGGGGGGGGGGGGGGGGGGGGGGGGGGGGTGGGGGGGGGGGGAATGAAGCAAGCTCAGTTCTGCTCTGTTTGTCTTGTGTTGCAAAAACAACACATGTACGGCTTAAATTGTTTATAAACGCGGGTGATTGTGTGTATACATGTGTGTGTGTGCGTGTGTAAGCTTGGATGGCACAAAAGTTTCGTGTCCAATTTAAAAGTGAAAAGCAAAGACATGATGAAAAAAAAATACAAGAAAAACTTGTCACAGCATTTTACAGTTTGTTCGTGTGCGTCACAAATTGATGGAAAGTTTAATGACACTTTCGATTAAAAGGCATCCGATTTGGCTTTGTGGAAAATGCGGAGAAGTTCGTAGCTTGGAAACGGTACAACAAGGTATATGAGACATTTGACAGATTTTTTAAAGCAGTTGAATTCATTTGCAGCAGCTTTTAATTCTTAAATACCATCAGATATCCATTCATTAATTATGAAGACAAATATAAAATATTATTTAAAAAAATTTTATTAATAAATATTTTTGGTAAGTAGAATTAGATAGCTTATAAAATTTAAATGAATATTAATAATATAAATGTGTGTATTGGTTTAGTATCTATACATAGCCTCTGGCCAGCATTTTAGTCGGCTGACAGCTGTGGGAGCAGTTACCACATTTCAACACCACATTTCTACAGCATCTTCTGGCCGCTTTCTTATGCATAACACAATTTGGCAGTAGTTGTAGTTAGCTGCAGGCAATGGCAACGGAATTGCATCCACTGCTCGCTAACACAATTTGTGGCAAGTTTTCAGCGCTGTTGCTCCAAAAAAAAATAAATAACATGTAGCTGCATCTTACAGCCAGCGGGCTAAGCAAATCAACTGCAGGTCTTGGCTCGGGATCGCCTGGCTCGTTACCAAACACCCTCCCACAGCTGTTCGTCAATTTATTTAAATTCTGTATAAGCCACAGAGCTTGACAGCTGGCTGTCAGGCGCTACACTGGCCACCGCAGAAAGTTGAGATACCGCGCCCCCGCCACCCTCCATCCCCTCCATCACCCTGGCCACCAACTCGGTTCCGAGTTGACTTGCTAACAAAATTACGAGCGAAGAGCAGCTTTGGCAAAAGTTACGGATGCTGTTCGAAGCATAGAAGAAGCACTTTCCACTATTAAATCATATTTGCAGCATTTGTTGTTGCTCTCATTGTTGCTGTTGATGTTGCTGTTGCTGTTGCTGTTGCTATTGCTCTTGTTGCTGTTGCCTTCATATGCCAACTCTGACTGTGACTTTTATGCCGTCTGCATCAGCTTCATCCTCATGCGCACATAATTTCTACTTATGTACTTTTCTGTTGCT
Source organism: Drosophila micromelanica (assembly GCA_004143825.1). Lineage (NCBI taxonomy): Eukaryota > Metazoa > Arthropoda > Insecta > Diptera > Drosophilidae > Drosophila > Drosophila micromelanica. The sequence goes on along the minus strand of SCDY01000120.1, from coordinate 208,030 downwards.
GCTGCTGCTGCTGCTGGAGCCTCTCCCGCTCTCCCCCTTTTCATCCACTGCTTCCATATAAAATGTATTTTATAGTTTTGCTAAAGAAAAAAACTTGTAAGAGCATTATGCTCAAAGTTTCAATGTGCATTTCAATTACACTTTGGCGCAAAGTGTGGCGAGACTGGAGCCAAGGACCCCAACAAAGTGCCAGCAAAACAATAAAAAACAAAAAAAATATACACATATATAATATTTGGCATCCCGATCATTAAATACACTTGCAGGCATGTTGATATAATTGCTCACATGTCAAAAATATGACATAGTTTTCCAATTTTGCAAAATAATTTTGGCACAAGAAAATGGACCACTTCTGAATGCCATGTGCCCGTTTAAATAAATTTAAAGCTTAAAAATAAAGGTGAGGTTTCTAATTTTGTTTAAAAAAAGTAGTGGAAGTTAAAAATTTAAAATATTTTTACAGAATCAAACACAAACGGAGCTTGAATTATGAGAAAGACATTTACCAAAGATTTGGGATAAATTTGGGATACCTGAACAAAAATTCTTTGTAATTTTAGGTAATGTAAGGGTATCGAAATAATGGTTGTTCGCATTGCACACATTGTAAAGTTGCAATGCATTGTTGTTCCAACGAGTTCTTGTCGATAGCTTCTAATTGATGTTCCGCTAAATGTGTATCACACATACGCCCCGTTGTATGCAGCAGCCAGCGTTTATCCCTTTTAGTCAGTGGCTAATAAACAAGAAGCCAGCACATAAATTGCTGACATCTTACTAACAGTTACACGGGTGCTGCTGCTGACAGAAAACCAAAAAATACAAAAATTGAGAGAGAGAAAGAGAGAGAGAGGGAGAAAGAGCTGCTGAGGCATTTGTCATGTGTCAGCCAAAGTGGCCAGAGTGAGAAACTGCCATTGTCAGCGTGCAAAATAATAGTTAGTCAGCACAAAGAACTGTAAAAAGTGCTTTCTTCTAAGAAATATTATTATTTTGACAAACATAATAATAATAAGAAATAAATAAAACTAATAATATGCATTTTTGCATTATTCTTGGTTAACTTAAAATTACATTTTTGCTAGCCACTTTTACTTTTAATAATATTTATGAAATCGAATTTCTTTCAAAATTTGAATTTAAATTGTTTGTTCATCCCAGTATATTTCAGATGAATTAAGAGAACCGATTTGGAATTATCCCCATGCATATCTTCTACATTTCTATCGAGAGTAAGCAAAAACTGAAGTCTGGCAGCTGTGACAACCACAATTGGCTGTCATCATTATCAAAGTGTCGGCCTGTCGCTGTTACTGTCTCAATGCTGGCCTCTGTCAACGTCCCTTGCCTTGTCCTTTGCTCCTAGTTGTAACCTCCTATTTTTTTTTTTTTTTTTTGCTCTGACGCCTAGTGCGACTTTTATTTATGGCTCCAGACAGTGGCGACTGCCGCACGTGTTAAACCCTTTAAGGTTTTTTCTTTGTGTTTTTCAGCTTATCTCTCAAGACAACAGCAGTTGGTCCTTGACTTGAGGGGCGGCCTGGCATGTCAACAGGCGGCCACAGCCGGCAACAATCCTGGCAGCAGTCCTTGTAGCCGATGCTCCTCACTGCTCCCTGCTTGCCGCAGCTCCGTTTTTTATCTTTTAATGGAATTTTAAAATCAAATAATTGGTTTTGTTAAATTTTTAGTTGCCATTCTCCTTCCGCATGGCGACGATGAAAAGATGCTGCAGGTGAGCAGACAGGACAGCAGAAGGACAATGCACAGGTAAACTTATCGCCCGCCGTGGCAATTGCTGTTTATTGCAATGAAAAGGATACGTGATATCCTTGTTACCACTAGTTTTTGCGGTTTACATGGCTTAGTGTTTGTACAACTATTTGATAGATTGTTCCTATTTCTTTGAGTTGCAGCTAGAAGATGCCTGACCCTTAAATCATTTATTTCAGCACCAACAACTCTCTTATTATATATTTTTTTCAAATGAGAAAAATCATCGACGTATTTTCACTTGTTTTGCGTGTAAATTTATTGAAAAAGAAATCTTAATACATTAACCGTACAAATTTCTAAATATAATATATGGTTACGCCTTTTTTTTACAGATATTTATGAGGCTGTTTCTATATTTCACGTGTCATAGATTTACTTGTCACCTTTTGTGGTCTTCACATCCTGGGTTGCCGCCTTGGTTGTGGCTTCAGTATTGGCGGCGGCGGCGGCGGTGGGCGTGGTTATGGTTGTGGTTGTGTCTGAGCCGGCATCGGTCTTGGCAGCCTCAGCTACTGGAGCTGTAGCAGGAGTACGAGCTGAAGCATCGGCCGCTTTAGCGGCATCAGTTGGTTCAGTTTCCTTGGCAGCTGTCGGTAGCACAGTTGTGGTTGTAGCCGCCTTCAAGGAGGCTGCACCTGTGTGGTTCAGCGTGGCAGCGCCCTTGCTATTGCTGCCAGTAATCCAGTGAACAACTTCGCCTTGTTTGCTGCCAGCCTGATGATGGCTATGATCAGCTTTAGCAAGGACCACAGCCACAATTGCAAAGTAGGCAAACAGATACAGGGTGTTCATGTTAGTTTTTTTTTTTGTTTTTATTAATTATTTGACAAGTGAACAGCTGCTGCTATCGAATGCTCTGATCGAGCTGTACTGAATAATTGCTTGAAGCACAGACCTTATATACCACTTGCTGCTGTAAATTTTTCTTTCAGCTGTTTTTGAAGTCTGACTCATTCGTTAGACATAGCGAAGTACAGTCATGCTTTAAAAAAGAACCCAACGTGAACAACAGTTATTGGCTTTTTTATTTTTATTAAGAACGAAAAGTATTTTCTTACCTAATAAAAAGATGGCAAATAAAAAGAAAAGTAAACAGCTCAGTAAAATTATTTTGGTAAAAAAAAATAAAAAAAATAAACTTTGAAAACTTTAATATATACACTTAAAATCAATTTTAATGAAAACTTGTCAACTATATTATTTGGCGAAGAGAAATCATTTCTTAATACTTTCGCAAAAGTTTAGTTGAAATTACCATACCATTGCTGACCATCCCCGACTTACCCCATTCCTTTTTTGTGCCACAAGCGGCCTTACTGAGGAAAAAGAAACTTGACCTGTATTTGCCACAACTTGAGAACAGTCGCAACAGCGTCAACAATATTTGCATTGCTCTAGGTAAATGGAACACAATGCGCCAGCAAACAACATGTGCAGCCTTGCACATAAATCAGCAATGCATATATGCTCTATATACTGTGTATGTGTGCTTCATTCATATTTATATTTATATTTATATGGGCAAAAAGAAAGCAATTTGAATGGAAAACGAGGCGAGCAAACAATTTAGCTCAGGGCGTTGAGACGTAGAAAACGACTTACGCAAATGAAAGTTGTGTGTGCGTGTGTGTGTGTGTGGAGAGAGGGACAACGACACAGTTGCAAAGCAGTACATGCAACAACAAAGGGCAACTGTGCCTGTCTTGCAGCGTCCAAAAGTCGTTCAAGTCCAAGCCCAAGGGGAAGGAGCGAGAATACCAAAGTCCAAAGTCCCTTTAAGAGTTGCTACTTCAGTTGCAGAGTGCGTCAATATGGAGCAGCTTAGTGTGCCAGTGTGCGTGTGTGCGTGTGTTTGAGTGTTTGACAATGTCATTCGTGCGTGGCAGCAGCAGCAAATTCTGCTCCGCACCAGCCGCACTCTCGCCCATCTAGCGCTATATTTGCCAATTCACGTTATAAACTTGTTTTCAATTTCAAATTCAAATGCTGTCCCTGCAAGTTTGCGCCCGGCCATGGGATACACTGGGACCCACAGGACAGGACGCTAGCTTGGCAACGTTCAGTTCAGCGGCAAGAAGAAGCAGCAGCGCCAGCAAAAGCTTTACAAAAGTCGCTGCAAAAGTTTGCGTATGTGGTGCATGAAATTTCTTAAGTCACTCAGAGCGAGAGTAACCAGCCCCCTTCCCGGACCACGGACCACCCCCTTGCGACACACACCCTGCACACATGCATAATGCATGGACGTGTTCTTTTAAATTGCTTCACTTTTTCCACATTTTGATCGTTTCATTTTCCTGGTGCGTGTGTCGTTGGGATTTTCACTTTACTTTCTCTCAGCTTTTTTTTTTTCTTCCATTCATAAAGCGCATTTTCATACGCACAACTTTTACAAAATGGCAAAACTTTTATAATAACCAGGCATATAGTTATTAGGAACGAATGACAAAATCTTAAACTCTATCGTGCTTGGCCCGTCGTAATTTGTAGAAATTAGTTGGTCAGAGATAAACGTTTTTGGTATCTGGCTTTATATTGTATTCCATTTTGTTCTCTTAAGTTTGTATGTCTGCGTTTTTTGGGGTTTTTTGCTGTGGAAAGAAACTTTAATATGTTTCCCGTTGAAGTTTCTAACAAACCAAATCGATTTAAACTTAGTTTTAAAGTTAAAAATGCTTAAGTTAAACAAAATTTAAAAATTCAAAAAGTTCTTTTATCTAGCTGATTTTTCTATTGGAGATTTATTGCCCAAGAAATGTAAACCAGAACAATTCCTTAGAGAAAAATTATTTTTCGTTTAAATATACTTTTAGCTGGAATCGTAAATAAATAAATCCATAACTTTTCTACCATATAAAGCTTGCTTACAAGAAAAGGTCGAGTTTCATAAAGTGAAGAATTGGTAAAAAGCTATTAAAAGATAAATAAAATAAATATATTCAAATATTCTTGGAAAACCTTTTGAATCAAAATTTTTTTGTTTACCTTCATAGTTGAGGTAAAAATATTATACATCTGTGTGGCTCATTTTATTGCAACATTTTTCTGTGTAACCGACCATATGCGTTGCGCAAATGCCATTGAATGGCCAAAGCCAAAAGCTGGCCAAATAAAAAGCCAATTTTACGAGCTGTAAGGAAATGAATTAAAGGTGAATTTCTTTTGGCCAAATTCAACTGAAGCGTGCCAAGAAACAGTTGAATTGAGTGTAAATAATGCTTAAGACTTACGCAATGACAATCCTTAAATTTCGTGTACAAATGTTTGCTTAACAACTGCGCGTGTGTGTGCGCATCTAAAAGAGGCTAAAAAGCTGAGCATAAATTAAATTTCTTTAAGACACGCCTCGCCCCAAAAGGATGTATTTAAAATGGCTTTAAGCTGTGCTGTCGCCAGTTACGATATTGTACAGCCACGCCCAGACCCATTATGTGGTTTCCCCACCCAACTGAGGCTGATGTCGCTGCCTCAATCCCGGTCCACTTTGCATGACGCACAAAACATGAGAAATTTCAGCAACAATGTTCTCGACTTTTTCGGTAGCTACAACATTCTTTGGCTAAACACACACAGCTACCGGGGGTGTACACCTCAAAGACATTGCTTAGCGAAAGTTACGCATATTTTGAGGGATCTCGTGTCTCAGTCAGTTGTGCAGCTCAAGATTTTTTTTAAGTTTCTACACTGCACACATCCTTGAGATACTTTTTGCTGCTCGACAGTTTCTGCTTATAATTGAGTATAAAACATGGCTGTAACAATTAGTAAAATTGTTAATAATAATCAACCCACTGCTTCTGATTAGGTGCGTCTTTAAACCCTTTGGAATTTCGTTCCACCATTTTGAATATTTCTGGTATTTCGGTGGCCAAATGCCGCAAGCCCAACTAGCTTTAGGTAGACAGCGTTAACTGTGAGGAACATGGCTTACATTGTTTTCGGCTGCCTGTTTTGCATTTTTGGCATTGTGTATACGCCAAGTGGCACAAGAGATTATTAGCTTAAAATGTGATAGACTGTGTCAAGTTCAAAGTAAAATGTAGGTAGGATTTTTGAGCTTACAATGTTAACTAAATTATATTTAAGCCATTTATTATATATTCGCATAGTATTATATAAAACTCAATTTATTTTTTAACCCTTCAATCTGCTAGTGATCGACGCTAGTTTTAACTAAAGCCACACTCTTGTGGTAATCTTAATTCGTATCCTAATTCCATTTGCCACAATAAATTCACTTAAGCCACAGTCAAATACCTTCAATTATGCTTTCAGCATGCAGCCAACATGGCCGGTCATGTTGCCTCTAACCCTTGAGATAAACGCAACCAAGCGTGGAACGTGGAACGAACCCCTGCGCCAATCCTGGCAACTACTCCCTATGCCGACGTCAAGCGGCTTAGAACTTAATTTCCTGTTTACAGTCATAACCTGGTAGTAGTTGCACCTTTCGGGCACAGATCCACACGCAATGCAGGTTTGGAAAATAAAAGAAAGCGGAGAAAAAAGAAGTCAACACAAAGTCACTTAATTAAATGTTGCTCATACGGCACGTGGTACGGGCACAGGCACAGGACTCGGAAGGGGTTTGCCAGCTTGTTGCGTTGGCAAATCCTTTGAGTGACTTTAAGCCCTCGAAGGAGCAGCTGTGCCCTATGCAAATACGCTCTGCTACTAGCCGGCAGCAGCAGGGGCAACACCTCAATAAAAGGGCCAGACATCCTGGCGGCTGACGTTTCCTGCCTGCGTCTCAATCTCAGTCTGGGGTCCCTTTTGCTCTTCGCATTGCAATTTTCGTTGCACAAAATCCCCTAATTAAATGTAAATTACAAAATGCTTCAATGCCAAGTGGCAAATAGCAAGTAGCAAGTGGCAAGTAGCTGGTGGAGAGCGGAAAGTAGCGATGTCATTGCAGCAGACACGTCAGCTTCGAGCTTCAAGCTGCAGCTGAAATTGTAATTTTCATGCTTATTACAATATTTATGCACGCTAAGCAGCCAGGGACATCCCTTGACTTGACTTGGGGACTTCTCGCTGTGTCCTGTTGCCATTTGACTTCGCTGCGCTGCTTTTTTCCAGCTTTTTCTCTCTCGTCGAATTGTTTTCTTATCATTAGCGCTGATGAAATGTAAGCCAGAGAGCAACAGCAGCAGAAACAGCAGCAGCAAATGACGTCAAACTTTCGTCCTTGCTGCGTAATAGCTGCCATTTCCGTTTTAGATGACACGACCCGACACGACACGCGCCACCAAAGCCAAAGCCATTGCCAAGTGCCAAGTTCCACCAAGGATGACAGCCCAGCAGCCCAGCAGCCCAACATCCCACCAGCATCCGACTGCTGTCCGCATTCCACCCACATTTTAGCGGCTGGCACTAACGCCGCGCGTCTCCAGAGCTTAGGTAAATGCAAATCCTTTTGCTCAGTGCTTGAGTCCTGCTAAAGTGAGACATTTGCATTAAATTTTTAAAAAACAAATGCAGCCAAATTGAAGCCAATTTCAATTTCCTTCAGAACTTTTTAACTTTTTTTCCCCGAAATATTATATGGAAAAGCCAAAAAAAGTAAGAACAAAGCAACTTAAACCCAAAAAATGTATTTTTAAAAATTTAAATGTACAATAAATCTAGAAGACAAATCATGACCAAATTGCCATCAAACACGAAAATTAGTTCAGCTTTGACAAAGTTATAGAAGGTTAACTCTCTCTCTAAACTCTCAAGTTTACATATTGAAAACATTTTTTTTTTCGAAAATTAGTAAAAGGGAAAGAACATACTTTGTACCCAAAAATTAAAATAAAAATTAATTTCAGAAATTGAAATGTACAATCCATCTAAATGAAAAATCATAATCAAAATCGCAGTTAAGAACTTGGCGAATTTGTAGTGAAAATGCCATTGGGAATAGCTTTACCATTTGAAGGGTTAAAGCAATAAACTAAACAGCAACAGCTATAAAAGTGAGGAGCATAAATCAAAGGCGAAACTATTTTCATTTCGGGCAAATCGAACGCTGTGAGCAGCCATTAAACTGCTGCCATTAAGAGGCGGCAGTAAAAGCTTTACAAAACGGCAGCCGGCTAAAAACTGACGGCCAAACGGACTGGCTGACAGAAGGTGAAACTAGAAAGCCCCAAAAGCCAAAGACAGAACGAATGAACGTCAAAGGGGGAACGAGAAATAGGAAGAGTGGAGGATGTTGGGAGGTAGGTAGGGAAGCGACCTAAAAAGTACAAGTCGCGAATTTCGTGTTGCCTGCGTGCAAGCCGCACACGTAATAAAGTTAACGCTCGTGTGGGCGTGACGCCGCGAAAGGGAGCTCCCACCTAGACCGGAGCCAGACCGAGACCAGATCCTGCGGTTTAGCAATTGCTGCAGCATTTGACAGTTTCCAAAAATTTTCGCAATTAGATGCCAACTACGACAATTCCAAATGGCTGCTAGGCTTCAAAGGGGTTGGGCTGGTTGTGTTGGTTAACTGATTGTCGCTGCCAACAAAACTCTTAACGGTGCTCGTCAAGTCTCTGATTATGTTTCAGGTTCAGTTCCATTTTACAGTCAGTTTTCGGCGCCTACTGATTTTTATTGCATGTGACATTTACACAGCATTTGATGTTTATTGTGTGTGTGTGTGTGTGCGTGTGTGTGTGTGCATTCGGTTAAGCGGTTGTGCGGCAAAAAGGCAGCCGCTTCATTGACACGTTCACATTGTTTGCTGCTGTCACACGTGGCGTATGCGCAACGTGAATATGGCAATGTTAATGATTTGAACAGCGGCCACGAATTGGAAGTGGGTAAAAGTTCGGTTTTAGTGCCGCCTAAGTGAAATAGTTTAGAGCGCGCCATAAATGAAGCGGTTAGGAGCCTCTGTGAGTGTGTGTATGTTTATGGCCTATTAATATTCAATTGTGAATGAGCATTTGTGGGATAGATGTGTCCCAGGGGCGCACTTTATATGTGCTTGGAGTGTTGAAATACAGTAAAAGTTAGAAATAGCTAGTTCTCTGAGGTTTGCTTATTGATAAAGGAATGAAAGACAGGGTTTATTTTGAAATGGAATTTATCTGCACAAATTTATTACGTTAGGACTGAATATTTACCATAGAAAATCGATCGAGTATATATATGTATTTCAAATATACTGTTGATTACAAAATTATTTTTTTAATATAAAAATAATCATATAAATATTAGTATACATTCAAGTGAAAAAATTGCCTGTTACATTTTTTGATTGCACTTCAATCAAGGTTGTTGAAAGATTTAACCCATAACACAAAATTTCGAAATTTCTTAAACCATCTATAAAAGTTGATTTGTGCTTAATTCATTTAACTTTTTTTTCAATTACTTTAAAATTGATGGACCCACAAATTTGATAGCACTTAAGACTATCATGAAATTGTCATACTCTTACAGATTTTTTCTCTTTCTTTTTTTTCAGCCTCTCTATCTCTATTTCCCATCAATTGCTTTGCTTTGCTCGTCAATTGCCCACTTTTTGCACTCCTTTTTATTGTTTTGAGCACTTTGAATGTGCCGGGCTAAAACAATTGACCGTTAAGCGGCCAGGCTGAAGTCTCTGAGAGAGTCAAGCGGCACTAAGCCGTTGCTCGGCCAGGCGAGAACTATAAAAGTGGAGTACTTACAGCTACGCCCTAGCACTTGACTACAATTGCGACTATTAGACAAAAGCTGTGTGCGGCAAACACGAAACTGTGCTGGCTGTCCTGCGACGAGGACTGCTCCTTGCCTGGTGTCGACCACTCTCAGAGCCCATAACCATAAAGGACGCGAACGCAGCCGCGAGACACGTGCGAGTTCTCCAATATTGGCTCTAATGCTAGCCGAGGGGGCAGCGGGGGGCTCTATGTTTTGAAGCACAGTTCCAGGCGCCGAAACTCAAACATAAACAGGGCCTCAGACACAGGCACAGGGCAGCCAGAAAATTGCGCTAAGAATTACGCAAAAATCGACAAAAATCAACAAAAATCGACAAAAGCGATTCGCAGAGAAAAAAAATGCCACCAAAGCAGAAAACAAAAACCAGAAAACTCTTTTCGAGAATGGGATAAAATATTGCAGAGAAGCGAACATAACATGCACATAACACTTGCTAACAATAAGTGTTTGACATTGACACGCACACACACACACACACACACATTCACACAGAAATATCCACACATACAGTTATCAGTGCCAGCACAGAGATAACTGTACAATTGCAAGTGCCACCATTTTGAGTGCTATTGACAGATTTCCTTTTTGATTTTGGACTCAATGGCCAGCAAAATGGACGTATTTTAAGTTCTTCACAGAGAACCATTTGAGTGCTTAAGTGTTCCAAATGAAGATGCCAAAAAATACCAACAGATACTGTTATTTCACAATTGAAAAAAATTAACAAACGAATAATAACCTAAAAATTTTCGTTAGTAATTTAATTTGCTATCATTGATATTTCAATTATTTTTTAAGACAATTTATAAATATTAATAAAACTTTTGTAAAAAATCAAAATAGTTTACAATACGAATAAATATTAATGTACATTTTATTGACAACTTTTAACATTGATCAAATTTATTAATTAATTTATTCGTTTGTAACGAGTTTCTAGCATTTTTTTTCTACGATTCTGCAACTCCACGTTCTGCTAAGTACTTAAAACTGCTGCCACGTAAAAAAGGAGACGGCGCCAAAGGGCAGTTAAAAAACAAAAAAAAAAAAAAAAGAAAGAAGAAATGAAATGCTTTGTTCAACTTTCTTTTTTCTGTCATTTGCCGAAAATTCTTTTCTTTTGCCTTCCTTTCTTGTTCTCAGCTCGTCACAGAAGTGTCGCCAGCTACTCGAGAGCAGCGAAACTTGTGTAAACAAGGCAACAATTTAAAAAGCAATAATTGAAAACCTTTATGGCATACCAAATAAAAGTTTTGTCAGCTGTGCCGTTGCCACGCCCCCTGCCAAAGGCAAACACAATCAAACCGTACAAATGTTTAATAAACTTTAAGAGAAATCTTTGGTGTATTTTGGTGGGGTATTTTTTTTTTGGGGTAGAGGCTTTATAACATAAGTATGCTTTGCGGTGCTCGCTAAGCAGATTAAATTGGCAACTTGGCCATGTGGCACGCCCACTTTTGCGGCCACATGGTAAAAGCAGCTGCTAAGCTCAAACACGCGTGCACCAAAATCGGTCGGAAAACTTTTGCCGCCGCCACGCCCACCAAGACTTTTGTTTTACTCGACGTGGGCGTTAACTGAATGGATTGGCCCAAAGTACAACGAATCTATATCGTTAGCTTAATGTAGAATAGGGGCGACAGGTGGCAGCGGTTAGTGGGGGCCAACTAGGGGGCGGCTCTGCAGTTTACCTAGGCGTTACTAGTCAAATTTTTGCATGTGCGCGGCAAATTAGATAGCATTCAAAAAAGCAATAAAAAAGAAACTTTTCGCAATTGGCAATCAAGTAAGCAGCAGATGAAACTCCATATTAACTTCACATATATTGTTTGCATGGGCATGCCATAAGTTCCCCCTCGCCCCCTCCCCGACAAGGCATAAATCGAAAAACTGCAATTGCCACTTAAATTGTTGGCATCCGTGCTTTTGGCATTTGCACAATCAATGACAGGTTAAAGTGAATCTTTCAAGACTCGAAAAGAAATTTAACTTAACTTTCAGGCATTTTATGCTGCGATTCTGAGACAGACATAGTTTATCGAGTTTATGACAAGTTTTTTTTTAAATAGAAGGAACTAAATAAACTCACAACTTTTCAATTATAATAAAAAAGCAAATCTCTGGGCGTTCAAAATTAAAAATAACAACAACAATAGAGCGCAAAAAAAGTAAAGAAACATTTGAAAAGTGGAATCCAATAAACTTTATTGCCTCGTTGCACAACTATCGCAGTTGGCTTTAACAAAAAAGGGATTTCCGCTCGTTTTTCGTGTGTCCTATGCGAAGGAGCAGCCAAGTGGTTTTTTGTTGTTATTGCAGCTGCCGCTGCTTTATTTGAATTTGTCTAACGAGCGCTTAAATAGCCTTGAGCGGCAGGCAGCAGCCACTCAATTTTTGGCTTCCCGCTCACCCGTTTGAAGCCCCTCTCACATGAGCGGGGCGTGGCCGTTGGCCATGTTTCTTTTTGTGTCTATGTGTGTGTTTGTGTGTGCCGGATGTGGCTCAAAGTCATATCCTGTGTATGCCAACGTCCGCTTTGGCTGCACATTTGCGCCTCGTTTTTAGGGTTTGGCCTTCCTTACCTCCTCCCCCGCGGTGTCATCCCCGCTTCTAACCAATATACACTTAAATAAAAGCGCGCCCAATTCGCACATTCATCAATTTTAATTTGTAATTTGCTGCAAATGCTTTTTAAAGCAATGCTATTTATTATTTAATTGAAGCTTCGATTTATTAAACAAATACACATACTTACACACAAAATATACTTGTAATATATGCCCTTCAGTTAAAGTAAATCTTTTTGCTTCATCAATCACACAGTTTTATCACACGCTTTCAATCATGAAAGAAATTAAAGAGAACCAGGAAAATTATTATGCCTCGTTTCGATGCAATCAAGCTGGGGCACAAAAAAAATGGAAAAGTGCAACAGCATTAAACAGGCAACAACGACAACATTTCGAAACAAAATTTTTAATGTGTTGAACAACAATTAAAATCATTTTTACACAAGAAAATGATTAAATTTAAATGGTCAGCAAACACGAACCCAAATGCTGGCGGCAATGTTAAACTTAACTAAATTAGAGTGCCTGCATTTTATATATATATATATGGAGAATGAAATTGAAAATGCTGCAAACTCACGGCAGAGCACTGTGCGGGCGACTTGGTGGGGTAAGTAGGTGCGCCTGGAAGTATGCTTTAAATTAAAACGAGCGCCAAAACGAGGCTGTCGCACGCACATACAACACACACACGTAGACACATGTGAACCTTTTAATATGTGCATAAGTGTGGGAGACCAGAAAATATAACGCCGAGAGACACACACACACACATATATATACTCTGGCAGTCACATTGTTTGCGGTCAAGAAAACAATCAAACGGAACACAGTCAAAGCGTATGTGCAGCAATAATGCTTAGCTCGGCTTAAACAGTTGAATTTTAAAGTGCATCTGTAATAAAATGAAAATTAAATAAATAAATAAATTATAAAATTTAAAGAACTGAAATCAGGTATGTAAGAAAAGATTCTAACCTTACTCTATTATGAATAACATAACAGGATTGTATTTTTTAATATAAAAACTTAACTTTACTTCATACAGTCTCACAGCTTGGCAACTTATTATTATATTAAAATATTACCTCAAATTTAGCTTTGCTCATATTTGTGTGTGTGTGTGTGTGCGTGTGTGTGTGTCAGTACGTGAAATTAATTTGTGATGTCCGTTTTGGTTGTTGCCACTTGACTGGGCTCATAAGGCTGCTGCAGCGGCAATGCCCCAAAAAGTATGCTACAAATTGCCTTAATTCCCCAACGAAAATAAGTTATTCCGTTTATTTCGTGTGTCGTCGTCGTTGCCATTGTCGACGCTTAGCGGACGGCGCTTTCATGTCGTATAACTTTTCGCATGTGTTAAAATTAAAAAGTTTTCTTTGGGTTTCTCTGGTGGGTGCGACTGTTTTTATCTTTTATCTATGGTTGGTCACTTTAGCTCTCTCCAACTCTCACACTTTTTTGTCCTGCGTAGTCGACTCTTCTGTGTGTGGTTAAGTAAATTCCTTCTTCTTTTTTTTCGGTAGTTTAATTATTAAGTCGAGCTCAATTTGTTGTGCTGTGTGTAGGTGAGTTTAGGTGCGCCAGGCGAAGCAGGACACGTGCGCGTCCTGCGTGTGTCCTTTGAGGCTTGCATATGTTAGCAGCCTGGCTTTTACTTGTCACGTGGCTTACTTTTAAATTGAGTTTATTGTTTAGGCCATAAACTGACATTTTGGTTCGGCCTTTTGTTCCTCTAATTGCTAAGGGAATTGCAGTTTACACAACAATACGGCAAAACATCATTAAAAACTAAATAAAGGTTAACATTAAATTACATTTTGAGTGTTAATGCCAAAGGCATTAAAACAGCTGGAAATTCACTGGAAAAATACACAGACAGAAAGTTTGTTCATTTAAAATTATATAAACAATCTTATGCATAATATTCTTTACTTGATGGTTTTATTAAATTAAATTATATAATTAACAAATGCATAGTGAATAAACTTATATAACTTTATTTCTTGGCCTTTATGTGTTCCAAGAATTATTCTGTAATTAAAATTTATTGACGTGTCAAAATGTACTTATTAAAAACTTCGTTTATACTTTTCCATTTATTTCAACAAATATATATTTTATCTGATTAGCTGCAAGGCATCTGTCTTTTCTTTTTGTTCCCCACTCTATCTACCTAGCCATTTATCTATATCCATCCAGCTTTTGCCCTACTTCAAATATGTACAGATCTTAATCACACTTTGTGCTGCAGTTAAGAAGCAAACAGCTTGGCATAGAAATTTTCCCATTACCGCTGAGGGTATGCAACGTCATTTTTAACCTCACGCCGTGGCATGCACATAAATTTGCCGCTATCCAACACTGGTCGCTGCCTCCATTTGAAGATTAACGCGCGCGCGAGTATAAATAACAAGCGAACGAAACTATTGAAGAGACGGCGAAGAAGCAGCTAACAAAGGAACGATAATCAGGATGCGGGGGCCTCGGTTACAAAGGGGAAGGGATGGCAGTCTCAAGCGCAAATTTATTTTTCATAAGTAAATCCCTTCACATGCCCCCTCTCACATCATCTCTCTCGCTCTCTCTTTCTCTCTCTCTCTCTTTGCCTCTCTGTTTGGAAGAAGGAATAAAAAACTTTGCCATTACGTGCCACTGCAGCCGAAAAGTCAAAGTGACGGCAAAGTCAACACAAGAAATTGCAACCCTGCAGTTAGCACAGCAAATGAGATGGCCCGGGGCAAGTCCCCACAGTCCCGCCCAGTTAATCTCTGGAGAGCAAACTGGCAGAGCGGATCTGAATTGCCGGCTGCCTCCTAAGCAGAATGTAATAAAAACCTGAAGTACGTTTGTTTGATAATCCCATTTTAATATTTATAGTAATAAACGCGTTTACGCGTTGCCGCTTCGACGTGGCATTGGAATTGGCTGCGGGCCACGCCCGTTTTAGCCCTGGCATATTGGCCGCCTGTTGCCCGCAAGCGTTTGCGTTTGCGTTCGCTTTTATGAATGTCTTTTATTAGATGACTTCTGGGTTTTGGGGCTCACTCAACTGTTATTTTTAATACCCCTGAAAAAGGCTATAGAACTTTATCACGAAATCTGCAAAGCATAAAATATGTGATCCAATTATTATCCACATTATTTCGACCATGTAGCTTACATATTCGATGTACGACATTTTGATTTTTTCATCATGTGGCATATATATCAGTTATATCAGTATTTGATATGAGCTGATTGTGCCGAACACGCGGTTTATTTAAATCAATTTGTATGTAGTCAAAGTCTTATTTCTTGCCTTTGTCCCCGACTCGAAAGGGGTATTCGCTAATGCCCAGGGTGTTGTGTTCCCTCGACAGTCGTCTACCAAGTAGCTTAGCTTTGATAGCAAGTAAATCCAATTGTCTCCGTCTCACTTTGATTTCGTAGACAGACAGTGCCATGCATTTGCATTTATGCTTTACGTGGCGTATGCGTAATTTTATTTACTATAAAATGGCTCTTTTGCGTGGGGACACTAAATTGATAAAATTTAAAGCAAAAAGTACCTTAATTCGAACTTAGAGCTAAAGTTTTTTGTAGACCAAATTTATTTAATTTTATTATATCGCAAATCAGTTAAAAACAATTTATGAATTCAAATACATTTTGGCTTACAAGACAATTTCTCTTAAAATTATGTTTATCAAATAAAATCCGAGGAATTTATCATTAATGCATGTGAAACCTTTAATACGCAAACTTTTCACAAGTACATATTTTCATAATAATCAGCTGAAAACAAGATATAAACACATCCATTGTCACATTCGAATTGATTTCGGTTTTGAAGTTGTCGCTGTTACAGCATAACGGGAATTCACGCCATTTGCAATCAATGTCGAAATAATATGGCGGTTTCGTTTACGTATTTTCCACTGATTTCCCAAAAGCAGACAGAAGCCTGGGCACCCACCACTTGGCGATAGTTTTTGTTTGAAATGCAAGCCGCGTGGCAAGTTTTCTGTTTGTGTCTGTGTGTGGCAGGCTCTGAGGCGGCCTGCCAAGGATTTGCCGGGTCTAGCAAAAAACTTAGTCCTTGCCGGGCGGCTGCAGCAGCTACTTGGGGAGTTCTGGAGCATTATCTTTTGGCAATGCCAAACACTTCCGCCGAACGACAAGAACGATAAATTGTTGCGGAAAAGTGTTAAGCGTGGAAAAGTTCAAGCCAAAGTTTCGATGTGCGCGCACTTTTATTTAGGGTTCATTATGCTCTCTTATGCTACTTTTTGCCACACCTCCGCCGCCCCCCCGGCCCCTTTGTGGCCTTTGTTTGCACCATTGAAAATAATGATTACACGCTTACGTTTTGCTTTTCTTTCTCCACGAGACGCGTGTGTGCACCGAATTATGGCCAGGCTACCGAAATTGGCCAAACCGAAAACTATAAGCCGATTATCAGCAGATTTCTGTTATACCCTGTATACAGTCAAATGTATTGGGTAACTTAATGCAAATAAATTTCAATTCAACTTGAGATATCTTTAGTAAACTATACTCATATTTATTTCTTGGAAGTTGAATATAAAATATAATTTCAGACTCGACTTCCAGAGTATCTCCAAGTCGAGCGGAGAACGCTTCTTAATTTTTTTCCTTTCGTTTGTACTCCTGCCCAATGAGGCACACAGCGAGATGAATTGCTTTTTGAATAGTTGTTGCCCGTCGGCGCTTGAAACCGAAGGGGCAGAAATGTGGCTGGAACCATGGATTATCGCCCGGCATTGCATGTCATCAGAGTTATTAGCGCTAATGCTCTATTAGTGTTCCGCACACCGAATAGAAAGAACATGGAGTATTCACGCTTTCGTTTTTGGCCAACTATCTTGGCTGTAATGGAAATTTCAGGTTTTTGGGTGTCAGAGTGAAGTATGCCGGCTGGAGTGGGTTCAATTAGTCAGAGGTGCGGACCATCGAATGTCTCCAGGGAGTTTTAAATCTGGGGCTTTAGCTGCGTTAGGCATGCACTTTGAAGATTTTACTAATTCGAGCAGTTCATCAGAAATGGCTTAAACGCGTAATTAGGAGAGAAAGTCAGTTGGATTGCGATTATGAATGTTGTTACGAAATGATTTTCGAAACGTTTAAAAAATATATTTTGCATTTGGCCATCAATCACTCTTCTGCATATTAAATATTCCGAGCCAGTTGCTATTGCATTCAAAATGCTAGATCAAGTTCATCAATCAATCGTCAAGCTGTTATCAATCATGCTTTCTTTTTGATTTCTTAAAGAAAGAATATTCGTTACCAGGCGATATTTATCCTAAATTTTAAAAACGATTTTGTTCGGCATAAATTTCATCTATTTACATTTTTAATTTTTTAAAATTATATTTTAAATGTTTTCTACTAATAATTTTAATCAACTAATATATTTTTAAAGATTTTTATAATTTCTTTGTTTTTTTTAATATTCAACTAACAACCTTAGATATTTAAAAATTACTTAAAGTATATTTACTTAGTATTACCATAAAAAACTAATTTCCATTCAGAATTCCATTGAAACTTAATCAGCTGAAGACACTCAGAAATGTAATAACTATTCAGCTGTTCAGCATGTTGACCGACTCGTCGAGGTACATTTTGAATGAATGAGTGTGCTGATTGAATGAAATAGATATTGACATATCGTGTAGTACAAAGAGTTGGTTCCTTTCATCAATGCCCACTTCAAGCCAATTGAGTTGGCTGAAAGGAAAGCGAAACTCAGACACAGAAACAAATCGCATGCATGGGAAAATTGCAAGTCTTGCAAGGGGGGAACCCACACAATTCCAAGCATGGGAAACCCTGTTGACTGAGGCAGCAATGTAATAACATTCGCAGCTATTTAGAGCAATTTTTTGCACGCTTCTTCAACCAGCTGCGAACTGTCAAAGGAAAAGGACGACGATGTGACACAAATGCAATGTAGCAGTAACAAAGGGCGACACATTGAGGAGCTAAAAGCGGTCGTGGGGGAAAGACTAGCTGCTTTAACTTATTTCGAGGCTGTGAGTGCCTCAGGAGCAAAAGAACTTCATATAAAGCTTCAAGGCATACAATTTTCATTTCCGCTTTTATTTGTAAAAGGCAAATAGTAGAGGAGAAGAACGGGCGAAGGGGGATGCCAAATACCTAGCTGTAAGAAAAGAATTTCTTTTGAGTTACTTTAGAGGGACAGAAAATAAAAAACTCCCCAACAAAAAAAAAACCAACAAGCAGAGAAAGAAAAGAAAGGACACATGTGTCCTGCTAGCCAGGACAAAGTTTGCGTCATTTGCGCTGCCTTAAGGTGTGTTTAATGAAAAGTTGCCAGCGAGCACCGTTCGGACACATTAGAACCAGAGAAGTAGCTGTAGAAGCAGCAGAGGAAGACAATAGACAGACAATGGTCCAAAGGATGCAGCAGCTGCTGCTGCTGTTGCAGGCTGCATCAATATCCTGTTGCCATTTTGCGCTATTTACAAATGAAATACGCCGCAAGTTTTCGAGCCAAAGTA
The DNA here is from genome assembly GCA_004143825.1 of Drosophila micromelanica. NCBI lineage: Eukaryota > Metazoa > Arthropoda > Insecta > Diptera > Drosophilidae > Drosophila > Drosophila micromelanica. The sequence goes on along the minus strand of SCDY01000120.1, from coordinate 189,471 downwards.
ACCACGAAAATTAAACTTTTGCCTCGTTTGTGTTTTATCAGTGTTGTTGGCAAAGGGGTTGAGGTGGTTAAGGGTAAAAAGAGTAAAAGAGAGAGAGAGACAGAGTGCCCAAAAAGTTTGCACAGAAGGAAAATGCAATGAGGAAAATGAAATTAAAATGGGCGAAGTGAAGAACCAACAAGGTGGGTTTCCTTAAAGTGAATGCCAAGCTACTTCAGATTGCCTGCCAGTGTAAATAATGAGATTGAGGCATACCGCTAGAAAACAAACTATGCCACATTCTACAAAAAAGATACCTACATTAGTTGATAGGGATTTTAAATCGCTTTTATTTAAGAATAGACTGCAAAAGGTAGATAAGTAGCTAGATTTAAACTATTTTGAGCCACTGCTTCAAATACAATTTTCAAGAGAAACTTGTTTTGTATCCGTTAATTTTCAATTTTTGGTATAATAGTTTTCTAAGTTTTCCTTATTTTGCCAACATCCTTATGTATCCAGTTTATCTTTATTACAATTCAGCAACAATTTCTGGTCTGTCCCACAACCATTTAAAATATGTTTCAGCTCTCGTCAGCAACGCGGGACGAACTTTCACCATCATCATCAGTCACGCAATTTGTAAACATAAAATACGAATTTCTATCAAGTTTGAAAGATCTAAACAAACTGTAAAAATTACAATGCCATTGAACGAGAGTCGCCGTTGGCAAATGAACAAAAAAAAAGGCATGGACAAATCCAAAGAAATTTCTTTTGGCGACAAGTAAACAGAATCTGTTAACATCAACTTTGTCAAGTTTGCAAGCGGACAACAACAAATCAGATGAAACCATTTGGTTGCGCCTAATACATGCGCATGCAAACAATACACTGAGAAAAATAGGCGTTAACTTGAGTACGCAATAGTATATAAAAAATTAATTTTCAATTTGAATTCTTCAGTAATATTTTTCTAGAATTTATGACCAGCCTTCCTAAAAGTTGAAATTGGGTTTTTCATTTAGATTTTTCTCAGTGGACAACGTTTCTAAAGTGTTTTGTGCTGTTTAACCAGAGATGCGAGATAGGCGAGAAAAATAAAGACTGCTAGCAGGGGCGAAGGAGATTTTCTAGGCACAGTGCGAGAAAAAAGTCAATGGACGTGCCAAAGCTATGAATGCCAAGTGACACTTGATTGGAGTGTTGGACAGCTGACATAGAGGAATAAGGAGGGGTCGGAGGGGTTCGAGGATGGCCGCCACAGCGTCTTGGCGGTTTCTGTCCGACTCGAAAAAATCGATAGAACAACAGTCTTATAAAATGCTTGACTAAAGCTCCAAACGGATTGCAATTATTGAATTGAAGATATTTTAGGTTGCCTGCCTTAAAGCAAAAACCCAAAAAAAAAAAAAACCAAATAAAAACTGGACTTTGATTGATGGCTGTCCTTTAAGCGCATTTGCCAGCTGAGAAGTTTAATAAATGAATGCGGTTTTTATTGCCTAGCCCGAAATTCAAGTGTGCGTGTCTATCTATATGTGTGTGTGTATTTGGTTGTTTGAAGTTTATCATAGCAACATTTGATTAATTGCTCGGGTCATGACATAAACCACACCACCCACCGCACACCACACACGCCACACCACACACCGCACAGCATACAACACCTCTAAACGCATGATGACAGCTGGCGTAGCTTCTAGTTTTCAATTAAAAAACTTTGCACTTTACCACGATGGGCAGCGCGGGCGCCCGAAAGGCGGCAACAACTTTGTATGTAGGTGGCTTCTGTTGCTCCGTCTGTCCGTCCGTTTGCCTGTCTGTCTTGTGCTTTTTACGATGTCGCCACTGAATTAATGTAAATCCTTGTTATCCTTCATTTTATGTAGCCACTGCCTGCACTTTTACTATGCAGCGACGTTGTTCTTTCTCATCTTCTTCTTCTGCTTCTCCTATTTCTTCAGCTCCAACTCCTTCTGCATTGCGCCATTTTGTTGTTTATGTCGCCTTCAGCCCTCGGTATTTGCGGTTGTTTCTTCCCATCCATTTGCCACTTCAGCTTCGACTACTTTTTTATGGTTTTCTGTTTGTGTTTGTGTTTTACGGTCAGCTTTGTCTCTTTTGTAATTATGGTCACGTATGTGCCGCAGAATTTTATGTACAAACAACCATCTACAGCACACAGACGCATTAATTGCAGCTTGTAAAACATTCCGCCCAGTGGCGACTGTTTCCCATATAGGCAACAATCTGAGAACAACTGAAGGAATACAAAATACGAAACTGGAACATTCGTCCTCATCTGCACTTGTTGAAGGTTAAAACTGTTGGCAGTTCTTAAAGCTATTTTTAAAGAAATACTAAATTTCTAAACAAATCTACAAGTGAAGAGTATTTGAAAAATTATCCATATTTCAAAAAAATTCCGATTATACAATAATTTTAATTATTTAATTTAAAAAAATTTAAAAAAATCTACGGTAAGATAATAAAAATAGAAAAATGAATTTTCTAAAGCATTCTATCTTAAAAATATATACAATTATCTTGGTATTTGTGTTTTTCATTTTAAGGTAAAAATATTAATACAAATTATTGAAAATACTATAATAATTTATCTTTAAATTTTAATAAAAATTTCCATATTTAAAAATTGATTTTATTAAGAGAATTCTCATAAGAGAAATGCAAATTGTGTGTGAATTGACTGTGAACTTGGCCGATTAATTGAAATTGCAGACATTGAGCTAATTGTAAAGTGATTAGTTTTTGTGTGCGTTCAGACGTTAATCGATTGATCAATCAATCAGTCAGTCAATCACTGCACGAGCCAAGTCATTCAATTTGTATACAATTTTGACCGCAAACATTTGTTAATTGACCGCAGAACAGGGGCGAGTGTGTGTGTTTGTGTCAGAAAAGTAAATCGCATTACCAAACACAAATACGCACATACCCACACACACACTCATACCCATACATATACCCATACCCATACCCACACCGACACCCACACAAATACACGCAGTTGCACAAATAATTAATTATGTACGCTCAGTTGCATTTGCAGCTGCAGGAAGTGAAGCTGCGCTCTGTTGACTGCCAGCTAAATTATGCCAACATGTCGATGCCACCCAACCGACCTGGGCCGATTTTGATGCGCTTCCGGTCCGTCGGCTGGACGTCGGCGCCCTGCTGTTTGCCAGAGTTAAGTACCGATAATTGCTCACCTTGCACTCGCCTGGCCCCATCTGCAGATGCACAACAACAGCTAACTGCAAACTGCAAACTGAACACTTTCAACTGCCCGCTGTCGCAATCTCTTCGAGTTCATCTCGAAATCTCAACGTGTAATCGAATGACATTTAAGTGACATTTAGAGCATAATCGTTAAGCAGCTGCCACTCGATGCACAGCAGGCTACAATGTTCAGCTATTTAAGTTCGATTTCTTAGATCACCGGTCAATTGTTCAGTCAGAGCAAATGCCAAATGCAGCCAAGCTAAAGCAACTGAATTATGGAGAGAATAAAACAAATTAAAGGAAATTAATAAATTTAAAATTAAACAAAATAATTTTATAATTAAACAAAACTTGTCAATTGGTTAAGTTTACTTTGAAAACTTTTCTTTTAGCATTAAATTCAAGTCGGCTCACATTTATGAATTTAAGTTATATTTAATAAAATACAGCATTTTTGTTAAAGAAAAATAATAAAATTTCATTGCCATTCCTTGGTTAACTATCTGAAAAAACGCAATCCAAATTTATTTCACCTCTGCACAGCTGAGCTTATTACCAGACACCACTTGACTTTGCAGGACCCGAAGCTGTCAGCCGTCAGGCTAGTTTTGATTGTAGTTTATGGCCAAGCACCAGACAGACACATTTCACACACACAAGCAGACACACATACACCTAGTGAAAACATGTGCATAAATTTCAACAGTTCGACGAACACATAAAATCAGCTACTTATGCCAATGCCAAGAAAAACGCCTTAACAAAGCCGCACATCGAAGAAAAGCTAAAGCTGCCAAAAGAAAAGCAAAGAAAAGAAATGTTGATACAAAAGTAGCCGCCGTCGGCCAACGAAATTGATTTTCAAGCAATTTGTTCGTTTATGGATTGTTGCCCAGGACCCCAAAAAAACAGCAAATAAATAAAAAAAAAATAAGTAAAGAATCTAAGAAAACGACGATAAAAGACAGCTGCTGCTACTTTTGGCCACTGGCTGGGAGAAGATGCTATCGGCCTTATCATCATCTGGGGCAGCCAAAAGCCCAAAAAACGTGAGCTGGCAAGTGGGAAGAGAAAGCGCAAAGAAGTTGAAAGAAAGCTCATTGACTGCAACACTTTGACACCTGACAGCTGCACACAAAAGCGTGCGACGTATTACACCCGAATAAGAAAAAAACGTAGTATTCAACGGACCCAAACTGCGGGCTACACAAACAACATACTACGGACGGACTATTTCAATGCGGTCTATGCGGTCTTGAAAACTTTCCGCCCAAGACATGGGATTTATTTCGTGTTGTGGATTTGGTTTCTGTGGTTGTTTGTGCAACGATTGAAGTTCGTGCTTCTGCATGCAGCGAAAAAGATTAAAATGAGGCAATCTAGCGTGGAATGGGTTGTGGTTCTGACAAGATGCATTTAAGGTATTATTATAGTTAGACTGGCCAAAGAAGTAGACAAAGGTGTTGGGGAACAACAGTCATATAAGAAACTTTCTAATCAATTTCCATGTAAGAGGCAACTTCTTTTGGCTATTTGTCTGTTGTATGTTGGCATTATCCATACCAACATTTTTGCTTATCCCTGTCGCTTGTCCCCTGTTCCTTGTTGGCTGTCGCATTATTCAACGCGTGCATAGAACATTAGCCAGGGTGGGTCGGCGGATTCTGGTATCGAGTTTTTGGGCAACGGGCCTCAGCTGTTGTTGCTGATGCTGCTGTCAAACGGGCGGCTGGCAATCACTCAGTCAATTTGCTTTTTGGCTTACAGTTTTACTATGTACGCTGCAGTTTCTATACTTTTTTTTTTTCATTCCTTAGGCTGGCTAATATGTCCGCCTTTCTGTGGTTTGATTTATGGACAGTGGCTGATCAGAGCCACTTTGTGCCATTAGCTGGCAGCAAATCTAAAGCATGTCAAACTCTGCATAAATTTTGACTGGCCAATTATCTGCATATGTCCATTTATTTATTTATTTTATTTTTCTTTTTTTTTTTTGCCTTTCTGGCCAGCATTGTCACTTGATGGTCTAATTTAGCAGACAAAACCTTGCCATAGTTTCAGCGAATATAAACAATTACGAATTACGAATTGTGTCTGCCATTTGCTGTTTACAAATAAACAGATTTTCAAATGGATTTTGCCGCTGGTTTTATTTTTGCTTTTAGTGAACTAATATTTGCACCATGTAAACGCACATGAATTTATATCATGAATTTATACATATACATACAAAAACATATGTATATATCTAAAAATACATATCCAAAATTGTATGACACTCGCCGGTTGCCAACGCACTGAATTGAATGCGTCAATCACTGAATTCAAACAATTCGCTTGTGATTTTAGCTGATTTATGTTGAGTTATGTTCAGGCAGCACGCAAAGTGTCGTCCTATTTGAGTACTACTACAAATAAATTACTGATTTTTGGCTTTTTCATTCTACGACATGTGCTATAAATACAGATATAACATGGGTTGACTTGTTTGATTTGCCAAATTTTTATATAAATGGCTGAAAATTTAAGCATTAAATCGGCTTAAATTAAAAATTTGTGTATGTTAATGTAATATATAAAGAAAGATTTTGTGCCAAATATGAAAATATGTTTAAGTAACCAGTATGTACTATAAAATAAATGATAAATCTTTATTTTCCAGAGCAACATCTATTTTCAAGACTAATCCCGCTCAACAGTACCAATAAAATATTGAATTGATGTCTCTCTATTCAGCTTACTTAAATTTTAGATTCCATAATCCATGTCCTTGTACTTGTCCAAGTCTGATACGCCGTTACCCGCCATTAATATTTATTTATGCGCCAATCATTTACGACATGCGCCGCCAATAAACCTCAAGAACAGTAACGGGTAGAGGAACAAAGGGCAACCGCCAGGTCTCCAAATTCCGCGCCATTTGCCTAATAAAGTGCATAAATTTAAATTATGCAAAAACCACAAGTTGGCCGCTTTTAATGCCAAGACAACAAATTGCCGTGGAGAGCTTCTAACAAATGATCAAAGCATAAATCAGAAAATAACCAAATAAATGACACAAATATCATTTTTATACCGAGACAAAAACCAAGCAAAACTTGCCGTTAAGTTTTGTGCAAGATAAAAACCCATTAGATTTTCTAATAAATAGCGGCATTAACTAAACATAATGAGCACTTAAGCGCGCACTTCCGGACCCCGAGACCGACCGAGACAACGCGAACAAGAATCGAGACCGAGACGACCACGCCCACAAAAGTGGCCACGACAACAGCTATGCCATTAAATTCAAACTTCCTGTAGTTGTGCGTGTGTGTGTGAGCTTTCGTTGTCGTCTGAATATGTGTATGTCCTGTGGCAGGACTTTGTCTTGCAGATGCTTTAAGTGTTGCCTAATTTACTACAACAAACAAAAAGTGACCAAAACCAAATAAATATGCGACTTTTAGATACGCTACCTAAACAAAATTGTTCAAAAACAAAATTTTTTAAACTTTGGATTTGTATTAAAGAAAACAGAATTAAATGAGCATCAGTTTTTTTATATATATAGTATTAAAAGTAAAATAATAAAAATAAATTAAATTTGCTAAAAAATTTGTAAAATAAAATATTCCCAAGTGTTTATTAAAACTTATATATAGCTAGTCATAAATGAAAATTAAAGAATTTAACAAAAAATAAAATATAATATTCGTAATAATACTTATTTAAGATTAATTTTAATTCAAATAGATTCAGCTTTGACCGGTGAAATTCAAACGAGTTAAAGGCTATATATTTTATATCAATTGTAATTATCCTCACAGTTAAAGTAACCTGATGCAAAGGGTAGCAAGCAGAGCAAATGCCGAGGCAAAAACTGTCGCTGGATTTGGTTTCGGTTCGCCTTGTTCGCCTTCCCTTTGTGGCTGCTTCGGATATTAAGGACATTAAATCCACATTATTCATTTCGTTATTGTTGTTGCCGTTGCTTGTGCTGGCTATACACAGACACAGCAGACAACAGACAGCAGACAGCATACAATGACAATCGGCGCTGCGTTCTACGCTTATTAAAGCCATTTGGGCAATTCACGTGACCGTTGCGTATACGCCCCGTTGGCCATTGTGCGATCATCGTAAAATGAGTAATTGCCAGCATGTTTCAACGCATTCACATTAATGAGTGCCCACTCTGTGTTTGTGTTTATGTGTATGTGTATATGTATTTATTTGTGTGTAGCGGGCAGCCCATTTTGATATGTGCAGCATTTTTATGTTTAATCATTTTTCGGCGCCTTTTTATTACCTTTTACATCAAGTTTTTGGCTCATTTTCTTTTCTTCCCGAGCATTTGGTCAAACAACAACCACAACAACAACAAAAATTGCAAATTACAAAATCGTGACTAGCGTAAATTTGGCCATTTTGTGTAGCCATAAATTTGCCATTTGTTCAAAGTTCTTTACGCCGGGCCCATGACCATTGTCGGAACGTCTTTGGCCCAGTTGCTCAGCAGTCGTTGAATTGTTGAACGGTTATTAGTTTAAATAGCCATAGAAGTTGTTTAGTTTGCGTTTCTCTTGTATCATTGTTAGCCTAAATAGCCGCAAATTTGTTATAAATGGTTTATATTTTTCCTTTATTGCACAGCATTGCAACGATTAACTGGGCTGAGCATTTACGCACTGATTATACAAATACTTAACCAATACTGGAAAATTGCTTTAGATGCCACATATTTTTATGACATGAATTTTGTTGTGAGGGCTGCGAGATATCTTTCATTTGTTTTTTTTTTTTAATATGGATGCATAATTTTTCTTTTACGATTTTTATTAGTTTAGAAATTAAGCTGTAAAGTAATAGGAGCCTAATCATCACCTATTATTTAATTTTACATGAAGATTTAAATGACAAATCTACCTGCTAAATATAAAAATGGTTTAAAATCTGATAAAGAGAGAACTTTGCAAGTCAATTTTGGGATGAGTTTTTATCCTAAAAACATTTTTGTTTTACGCCAGCCCTGAAGAGAATCGACAGAGCTGCATTGACAAAGACGTACAGGTTTGTTCAAACACAACTATCGATTATAAATATTATCGCTTTGTTTCCAGTAAAGCAACCCTTTCCGACTATATAAGGAAGGCATTTCTTGCTCCTGCCTTAAGTCAAACTTATTGTGGACTCTTGACCACATCTTTGAATATTTATTTATTTAACTAATTTTCTTATTTTTCTTCTTTCGATTTGGTTTCTTATTTTTTTTCCTTTGAATTGGTTTCTTGTTTTTATTCTTTTGATTTGGTTTCCTATTTTAATTGTCGATTTTATTTTTTAGTTTAAGCTAAACTTTAATTTTTCTGTTTTGTGTCTTGAAATATTTTTCTTACCTTTGGTTGAAATTGCCAGCCTCACAGTGGGCCTGGCCAAAAAATCATAACACTTTGTCTGAAGAAGATAACTACAAGTATATATCCAAAGTTTCAAGTCTCTATCTTCAACAGCGCCGAAATTATTAGTTATATGTATAATATATAGACTAATATATGATGTATATTAAATGTGTTTATATGTTTATTTAATGATACTGGTTAAAATTATATAGTATGTTAATTCTTAATACACACTCCATAGTTAACATGGCTACAAACTGCATACACGGTTACAACTACCATTCCTATATAGATATATTTATATATGAGTATACAAAATGTTATGCCGACTTTTAAGACATTTGGCTAGAAATGGAAAAAAAAACAAAACAAAACGTGGTAGCCGAGAATGACAGCAACGAGAAAATGAAATCGAAACCGGAAATCGACAGACAGCAGAGCAGACACTGGTTGCAACAACAATATCTGCAGCTGTTGCCCCTGTTGATCCTCCTCGGCGCCTATATTTGTATGTCTTGCACACTCGAATTGCTGCTCATTCAACATTCATTCACATGAGCAAAGGACCCGTCAGCTGACTGTCCTGGCAGTCACGTCAATGGCGGCTTCTGCAACTGTTACTGTTTTTGCTGCTGCTGTTGCGTCGCGTCGTCCTCTTGCCGATATTCAAATATTTTCCGTTGACAGATTTCACAATTTTCCACTTTCATACCTTTTTTGGCTATTCGACTGTTGGCTGTTGGCCTTGGCAAAAGCACAAACACACATCCCCCAAGCATTTCCTTTTACTTATTGTTCATTCATTCAGCGCACAGCTTCTTTACTTAAGTCTTTCTGTTTCTGTTTCTCTTCTCAGTATTTGCTGCTGCGGCTGACGCAACTAAAGCCCCATTGGGCACATTCCAGGTATTGGTAACAAACTGGTAGCTGGCTTAGAACAATTGATGTGTAAAACTTTGATTAGGTTCGTGAAGTGCGGCCCAAAAGAAGAAACCATTGTTTTTGTTTTTTTTTTGTTTTTTTTAATATTCTTGCAATTGTAGCAATTTTTTCTTGATTTTCGTTTTTTTTTTTTGTTGCTCTATTTGAGGTTTGTTTACTTATTCTTAAATCATGTAAAAAAAAGTAAAAATACTATTGTGTATCTTAACATCAAAGCATTCGATTTGATAGATTCGAATTTGTAAAAAGAGTTTTAAATTAAGTTTTCACCATTTTAAACAGCTAAAAACTTGTTGACTACTTCGTTTCAAGTTTCGCAAAGGCAATACCCTAATATTGCAAAAAGTTTGTTTGTTTTTTATTATTATTAGGTTTATTTATTCTGACTTCCTGTTACTTTATGTTAGCAACTTATGTCAAAAGTTAGTTGTAATGCTTACAAATAATTTTATATATATATATACAATTAGGTTTATTTATGGAATGGAAAGGACATTTGAAATTAAAGGCAGCGATCTGCCAAGTCATTTGAGTGTGCTCTTTTGAGTTTTCTTCTTATGCGATGCGTTGTCCGATTTCTTGCCAGGATGTGGGGATGGGTACGCAGCTTGTCTAGGTAGCGCGCTGCCTGGGCATTGATGACGTCGCCAATCAATGGTAATAATATTATTAACAGAAATTTATGAATTCCTATTATCTAAGATCATTCTTGTTGGAAATCTCCCTCCTGCGAAAGGCCAAGTCAAAAATATGCCACAAATTTTCAATTACATTTAGGTCTGCAGACTGAGCTGGAGTTTGAATAACATGGGGACATTGAGCTCTCGATAAAGTTTAAGCTGCAAACTGACTACTTTATTCACAATTCGAAAAAATCTTGTCGTCAATATATTACAGGCATAAAATTAATGGCTTACATGAATACAGATTTTATCCATTTAACTATTTATTCCGTTAGGTAGGAATGTTAAATGCTGGCCATTCATAGAATTTCCGTCAGATGATAAAACTCTTGGCTAGGGCATAAAAACTATTCATGCATTTTTATTTTACTTTTTTGTTTGATTTGTAGTAAAGACCAACAGGTAAAAGGATGTTTTTTACATACAGCTTTCTTCATTAAGTGCCAATAAAAAATTTTGCAAATTCAATTGATAAAATGCATGCCAATGTTAAAATATATTTCATATGATTTACATGCCAGCCTGTCTGTCAGTCAATGACAGATTTTTCTATAAATTTTCATTGCGTGCACGCTTTTTAACTTTCTTCTTGTTTTTTACTGTGACAGTGACTGTTTTTAATTACTTGACGGAAATGATGGAAAAATGCAAATGTGCATCAAAAAAGTAACTCGAACGAACACTCATAATTAATGTATTATGCATGCCGTTAATACGCACGCTATTAACATTAAATTATGACTACAAATACACATGTATCCTTTTATTTGTGAACATATCTGTAGTATCTGTAGCTGTATCTGCATGCTGTGCGAGACGTTTAAAAATTATTCATTTATGTGTCAATTAATTGTCAAACTGTTTAATTGTTTTCATCGCTTGCGGCAGATGTTCAACCGCTTATTTATTTTCTACAATACGCATCCTGCTCATAATTGCTTACATTATATTTAATTTTCACCTAAATAAGCTTCTCTAGATTATCTTCAAAAGTTTTGGCAAATGGCTTTTTTCTGGTTTATTTTTGTATCTGATTTTCTGTTACTTTAATTAAGCAACTTTTATCAAAGATTTGTTTCAGATCGTTACAATAATTGTGTATGTATTATATAATTAGGTGTGTTATGTAAATTAAAAACTTTGTTTGTCTAAAGAGTTTGGGTTTTGCATTCATTCCATATACCTGAAGTCAAAATCGCCAAAAAGGAGCTAAGATTTTCTTGCCAGGACATACACCGGACCTTGGTTTTGATGGTCTTCGTTACCTCATTGACGTGCTTTTTAATCTTAATCTCTGTGTAGATCTATTAGCTGTTGTTATATGCCCTATACACGACTTTCAGCTAAGCTTGCATAACATATCCATATCCTGTTTGTGCAATTTCCCGCACCTTAGCAATATTTTCTAATTTGCTGCATCGCTCACTCGGTTTCCTCCTGCTGCTTCGCATATTTGCCGCACATTCCGAAAATATTTTTGTTTTTGCTCGCCTCCAAGACCGCAAAAAAATATACAAAAATACAAAAAAAATACAAAAAAAAACAAAAGAAAACGCAAAAAAAAAACAACATAAAAACCATACAGCAGCACGAGGAATGTTTGAAATTCCACGCAAAAGTATGCAACGAGAAACATTTTTTTGGCTAGACATTTGTGTAGCAAGAGGAAGATGGAGTTTTCGAAACGGTTGCTGCAGGGAATAAGGAGAGGGGGGTGGGAGGGTGCGTGGAGGGCATTTGGCAAAGTCAACGTCAACATGCGGCGAATGGCAGACGGAAGTTGTACGCAAAGACAATGACTAAGCACACGAGGCGGACGGAAAGCCGGAGAGACAAACGGGCGGACGAAGAGACAGACAGACGCATGGGTAACCGCAGAGACAGCAGAGAGAAAGAGTGAGAAGAGTGAATGCCAACAATATGCATACAATGCAAAGCCACAGATAAAGTTTCGTTTTTGTCCACGTTTTTTTTTTGATTTCTTCGTTTTTGCACTCTGAGCGAAGTTTTCTTGACAAACCGTTGTGCAAATGCAGCTGAAATGCAAATACAAACACACCCGGTTCTAATGGTGTGTGCGTGTGTGTTTGTGTGTGTGCATTTCTAGTTTGTTAGCGCAAATGAAAACATTCTCAAGGTATTTTGATGAACATTTAAACAGCAAGGAGCGCTTGTGAGCGACATATATCTTTATCATTTTATAAAATAAAAATAAAAATAATGTAAATGAAAACAATTTTTCTAAATATTTAGAAAGTTTTAGTTTTAAAAGTTTTTATCAACAAAATCAATTTTAGATGTTCCCTGTTGTTGACTTTACACATATGAGTTTATGTCTGGTTCTTTGGCCAAACATTTTGTTAGGACATTTTTTTGGCTTTAAAATCACGTTGGCTTCCGCAAAAATCCCGTATACAAAACTTGTCTGTTCTGTTGAGTGTTTTTCTTTGCAATATAAATTTCGTGGGTGTGTGCAGTTCAATTAACTTTTGGCCAAAAACCACAAAAAACAATAACAGCAAGAACAGAAGACAACAGTACAAAAAAAAAAGATGCAACTTTGTAAAATGGTTTAAACTTTGGCATGCCAGCGAACTTTTAGACAATGCACCCACGCAAATCTGGGCGTTGGGTGGGTGGGGGGTCAAAGGGCGCCTTTTTTTCGTTACAGAATACTCAGCATTGACATGCGATGTGGGCAAAACCGAAAACCAACTGCAGCCCTGGCCCACATATTGTGAAACCCATGCACTATAATTTGTGTACGCAGACGTATACTTATGGCGCTCACTGTATGATCTAGTTGATGTTTTTGCTCTTGCTATTGTTGTTGGTATTGATAAAATGGGCGTTTAAGCAAATTACAGGTTAAGAGAAATTCATTGTAAGTAGCTGAAAAAAAAATATACATACATGTGAACATCAGTAGTTGAAACCAGTTTTAGCCAACTAATCCTAGTTTGGATTTGGACATGTATAAAAACTATTATTTATCAGCCGCAAATTTGTGATATATTGAAGTAACATAATATTTACAGCAAATTTGTGTTATATTGAAGTAACACATAATCTGATACGGGACGCACTTGAAATAACATAACACTGATTGACCTGAAACCTCTTGTTCGCACCTGGAGCCAATCAATTAACCCGACTCAAAAGTGGGCGTGTCTCTTGTCCGTTGTTTGCTTCAAGTGCGATTTTGATTGATATTTGACATTTATGCGGCACGTATATTATGTTCCTTTGCCGTTCGCCCAAGTTGTTTATTTGCGCACATTCCGAAGGGCTAACAACCGACCATAATATACACACACACATGCTCAGACTCAAAGATATACACACATGCAAACACATAAAAGTTATATGAGCATGCTCTCGACGACGTCAACAAACAATTTTCGACATTTCAACATTCATTAATCAAAACGGAAATTATAGGGAGTCGCTTTCCACACATACGAACTAAACAGCCAAAACACAAAACAACACAACTCAACACCAACACCACAGCAACAACTTTAAGGGCGTTTGCCTCGTTTGCCGTTTGAGTTTGTTGAATTGCGCAGTTGAGCAAATTTTGTAGCATACTTTTCGGTGTCTACATTTAATTAAAAACGATGAACATTGCAAATGGAAAGGGAACAGCAAATAGTAAATTAAATGCGATGCATTTAATAAATACATACAACACATCAACATTTTTGTATTCGTTTATTTATTTAGTTTGTGGACATAAGTAAAAACATATTTGAATAAAAGGCTTATGAGTGCAATCTGGAAAAGCCTAAAAAGAAATTGCAGCACAGTTTAGTCAACAAAAAGATTAAATAACTCATTTTTATAAAGTATTTAAAATTTTTCGACTGCTTCAAATTGAACTAGGTACAAATATTATATATTATTAAAAGTAAAAAACCACATACATTAAATTTTATGGATAGAATTTTATGAATAGCATTTCTTACGGTTTCTGCAATATAAAAATAAGTGCGTGTAATAAAATATAATTTTCATTAAAATAATACACAAAAGTATTAACAATAAAAACAAAAGAAATAATTGCTGGTAATGTATGAAAATTAAAATACCATATGGATATTAATAAAACACGTAAACTAATCCTCTTGGATTTTAGTAAAAAAAATTACTCAGAGTTTAATATAACGATGAATATATAACGATTTGCGAAAATCTATATAATCCCTAAATAAATAAAACGATGGGATTCATTATATGAAATATATGTAATAATTTAAAAAAAAAATTGGTTATTGTTTAAAAGGGTTAATTGAACCACTTGCCTATATAAATTCAATATATACGCAAATTGAAAAATCATGTGAACGGCCTAACCAGAACCATTGACAGCTCCCCGCTGCGAATTAAATTGATTTTGCATTAAACAACTATTTATTAATTAAACACAGGAAAATAAATCCTGACTGCGTGATTTTAAGAGAAAAATCAGCACCAAAATTGAGGTGAGATAAATGGAAACTATGCAATACACAGTACCAGCAAAATTGGGTGCCAGCAACTGATGGATAGACCTAGTCCATCCTTGGCCTTTTGGCCATAGTGTTGGCCAAAGCGGTACAGCAGTAAATATGAACTAGGCAGAGCACAAGCGGTCAACAGAAACCCGACGAATTTTGTGCCGCACAATTGAAAGCGTCGATACACACACACTTACACACACACACGCACCCTTCCCCCTTGCCATAGACGCATGCCATTAATAATGCGCTTACGCGCTTTTGTACAGCCCAAACTTCGCAGCCCGTTGCCCTGCAGGCCTGAGGCCTAATGCCGCGGGCCGCATAACTGCACCAAAATGTGTATTTGCAGCTCTCAAAGTGGAGCGCAGGGTGCCGAGCTGCCGCCCCAAACCCGAGGCTACTTTTTGCGGCTTGTCATACAGCCAGGCGACCCGGGTATACACACTTCAAATATATACACATACGCTATATACACATGGACTACACGATATGTCGCAATATGAGCTTTGTTCGCAAGATATACAGCATCAAAAGAAAAGTATTTAAAAAAAAAATGACAAAAGAATGCAACTGTAAATTAAACTGGGCATCGTATTTATTGCACCAAAAACGTAACCGATTTAATTAGTGTACTTTAAAATAAATATATTTAATTAAATTTATTAATATATATACTATAAAATATATACTGATTAAATTAGTTGTACATGAGAAGGGCAGTCATATTAATATTAAAATATATTTGTTTGTCGATAAACATAATTTTAAGATGACGTTTGTTAGCTGGTTAAAATAAGCTGTGACATATTTTTTGCTTGACGTTTTAGTTTTTAATTATTATAAAATATTAAATATTTGATAAGTATTTGATGAGTTGAAACATTTGGCTAAAAATCTGCATTTACAGAATTTTGATAGCTTTTTGGTTTAGTTATTATAGTTCATGAAATTTTTTTTTGGGGTGCTGGTTTGTTTAATTTAGACCATTACAATAAACAATTATATGAAGATAAAACTATGACTAACTCCAAGCACTTTGCAAAACACTTTACAAATATATCCTTCAAAATTGGAACTCAACATTGCTGAAGCACCCTTCTAAATGCTGGCACAATCCAACCAATTTGCTCTTCTTCTTTTTTTTCAAAGTTCGCGTGCCAAACGCCACAAATCGATTTACATGACAGCCGAAAATAAAAACAACAAAAACGAACTTTTAGAAAATGTGAAAAATTACAAAGCATAAAAAGAAAAATGACAGCAACAACAAGAGCTCGGGAAAAAAAATGGTTGAAAAAATGGAGCATTTTTGAGGCGATGTTTTTCGATTTGTAACAATTATTGGTCGTTACGAGGCGCAAAACAAGCAGCCCAATTTCCTTCCACACCAATACAGGGCACCCCCAGCCCATTGTGCCGCATGCTCCTAACAATTATTGCACATTTCTGTGGCATACTTTGCGGCGGGGTTGCAAGCACGAATGGGCACTTCCCCCAACTTCCCCCTCGCACAGCACAAGCCAAGACCACTAATGCCTTTGAAATAATAACAATAAATATTATTGACATGCAAAAATGCCACGAAACGTCAGGAAATATTAATGACACGCCAGCAGCAACAACAATCCAAATTTTAGTTAATATTTGTATAACATGGTTTTTATATACCCTTGAAAAGGGCAATATAATTTTGTCACGCACTGTGCAACTGATGCCACAAGTTTTTTAAAATATGTACTAATTGCAATAGACAAACAAAAAGATAAGTTAAGAGCTTTAGCTTTATAAATAAATCAGCCATGTAAGTAATTTGAAACTTTATCAAAAATATTCAGATTAAATTCTAATTAAAAATCACTATCTATCGAATTAAGCATATTTATTCTGCGATATACTCTATTATATTAGGTAATTTCTTTTTCTGCTATTTAACGGGCAGACGTAATTATCAGTAATTGATTTGCCGCTGTGCTGTAATTATGTGAATAATTTTAAACGACATCGTGGGCGTGGTCTGATGACCCAAAAAATGAGAATCATATAGCGCTGGCAAACTGTACATTTTGTTAACGTCTATGGGCGCTTTAATTTTCCGCATTTTACGTGTATTTTTAATTGAAATGCACGCTGACATTTTTATGGCTTTTCGTTAGTTTTTAGTCGCATTTCTGCCAAAACGCTGCAGTTTATTTATTGAAATTTATTGGCATTGGTTATTTGGTTTGGCCTTGTTTAAGCGAATGCCATTTAAAATTCAATGAAATTCAAAGCGTGTGTGTGTGTGTGTGTGTGTGTGTGTGTGTGTGTGTATAAATGTGTGTGTTTATTGTGCCTGCCAGATGTTCCTCTAGTTTTGTTGTTTCGGTAATTCTTTTTGGGTTTAGCCTGGCAAATGCGCTTAAATCCACATTTAAATATACAATTGATCATTTGAATATGATTGCGGAAAAGAGAGTTGTGTTTCACAATATGCGGGTTTCCATTTCGCCCTGATATATGCTTCAATCAGCTTGATAAAATCAATCGTAATCGTAATTGTTGACAGCACAAAAACCATACACAAGTGTATGATTTTATAAAACATTATAAAATAACTTAAACTTAACAAAGATTTTAAGCAAAAAGTACAATAGAATTTATTAAGTAGTGTAGGTTAATTAATTTTATACAAAAATGCTGAGCAATTAATATCGTTTAATTTTTAAAACGAAAATTACTTAATTTACACATTTTTTCAAATAGTGCAGATTAAACGTAGTAAATATATGAAAATTATTGGTATAAATATTAATAGAGAATTATTATTCCTTACAAGAAATATTTATTTTTATATTTTTTTTTTCAATAGAACGTCTAATATATACGGAAAGCTACTCTTTACTCGAGAAAGATACCTCTTTAATATGGCCACCGTTTAAAATGCTGATATGCATATCAATATCCTTGCCTCATTTTCATAGACTGTTATTTTGCTATTGTTCTATATTCTTCCACCCATTGGGCATAATGCCTGGGAAATTCCAGCAGCATTTCATTTTTTTTTTTTGTTGTTTCTCTCATTTTTGTTGCAGCTGTTGTTGGTATTACTTATTGTCCTGGTCGGTTGCATCATTTCCATCACTTTTTGTTTTGCACCCCGTGCAGCACTCCAAGCGCTTTTCCACTTGAGCAGCGAGCTTTTCTTTGCTAGCACTCAAGCGACGCTTCAATTCGCACTTCACCTGAAGAGAGACAGGCCCAGGTGAGTCGCTTCCATTTTCATTTTCCTTTCCCACTCATAAATAACAATCGAAAGCTATAGTTTAACAAAACAGTGATTCCCCTCGGGAGGGACGGAGTAGCCCTACCGCAAATAACTACATAGCACCCAAAAGTAGGCAACATTATTTTTTTTTCGTTTTTTTCATTGCTTTTCATCTGCTCCTGCCGCTGGCATTTTCAAGTGATTTGTGTTTAATTAAAATACTTTTCGCACTTTTGCTTTGTTGATTGCATATTCTGCCAGCACCATTCGCTGCTGTTTGTTTGACTGATTGACTGATTGACTCACTGACTGCAAATGTTGAAACTTTTCCTGCGGCATTTTGGCTTTTACATTTCATTTCTCTTCTTATTTGTTTTATTTTTTTTGTTATTTACCATGCTGCACAGCAATGCGCAGCTCGGTTGAAAATGATTTGCATTCTTTGCTAACTGAAAGTATTTTAATATAGTTTTTGGAATCTCGCCTAACATTGGCCAGCATTTCCTGTTGGTATTTTCATTAAGAGTTTATGCACTTGTCTAGTGCACGTTTCTGTTTGTAACTTCTTCTTCAAAGATATTTAAGCACTATCATATTATTCAGTTAAATATGTTCCAGTCAAACTTTTAGCAAAATATTTAATAAAACTAATTTTGGTTTGAAAAGTTGTCTTTCATTTTATTTGCTTTTTAATTAGTTGGGACTATTGTTTATTAAATATTCGTAAGTTCACTTTTAGTTTGTTTTTATAATTTGTATTTATTTTTTTTTTATGTAGAAATTTTATAAAAATAACTTTAAATTCTAAACTATCAACAATATTTATGTTGAGCTTAAAAACTTTAGTTTAAATACTTTCTTTACATAAATTTATAATTTCAATTACTTTAAATTTAATTTTTTGAAAGTTAATTGTTGCTAACCTTTTGATATATGATAAATGACATCTAAGCAATTTATTTTTGTTCTTATCTTATTAGGTTTTCATTTAGAAGCCTGCACTGAGACCTTTAATTAATTGTCATTTACATAAAATCGTTGCTTTGAGTAATTAATTATAATCTTCCACTTCACAAAACACAAATGTGTTGAAGAACTTCGTAAGGGGACTTCAGAATCAATTCACAATCAAAGTGTGTTTGAAAGTAAAGCCTTCTACTTGTCATACTTAGATAGGATTCATTTAGAAGTTCTCCAGATTGTAGGACAAAATAGCTTAAATATTAAATTTGTGCTTACCCAAAATTTTAGCTGCTCTAAAGAGCTCTTTAGATTTGAATAGTTCGTCGCATTAAAATTAAATTTTTTTGTTATTGTTTAAAAATCCGCACTTGTTTTTAATTGATTTATGACGTTTTTGCTTTTATTAGTTTTTTAACTTGATTTTGTAAATCAGCACTTAAGCGTTGTTTTTTTTTTCTCTATTTTAAATTTTTTATATTGACTTTATTATGAGTTGGTGAGCCTAACTTGGCAACTGTTAAGAAATTTTATTAATAATACTTTTAAATTACTGGACTACAAAGTTGTGTGAAAAAACCTAAACATTAAAAATAAAATGTACAATATTATATCCTTCCTCTGAAATTATATTAATGCAAATTTTAGTAGCCTTTATATATATTAAAAAATTTGAAGTCCCCGGCAATTACCTTCTTTAATTTATATTTTTAGAGCATACTTTCTGGCTTCGCAGATGCTACAGAAATACTT
Source organism: Drosophila micromelanica (assembly GCA_004143825.1). Lineage (NCBI taxonomy): Eukaryota > Metazoa > Arthropoda > Insecta > Diptera > Drosophilidae > Drosophila > Drosophila micromelanica. The sequence continues at coordinate 169,781 of SCDY01000120.1, read as the reverse complement.
GCAACACTCATAAAAGATGCAGACGCCTGTCATAAATGCAGCACAGAGCCTGACACTGAATTGGAATGCATTATGCGGCACAGCTGATGCTAGTTTCAAGTTGTTGCAAAAATCTATTTTTCATGCAAAAAGTATATAACAGATGCCAGCTAATGTAACTTGCACGAAACCGGTTTTACCCGCCCAAACGTATTTGATTTGTATTTGAAAATAATATACGATTACACGCAGTTTGCTTGAAGTGGCTGCCGTTTATTTTGGCCAACTTGTCAAAATTGATTCGCTTTGCGCTTTCGGGCGCTGCAAATTTAGCCGCTATCGTTGGCCGCACGCCGCAAGAACTTTCGAACTTTTCGCTTAAATCGTTCGTTTGCAACTGAAGCGACTATTGCACACAGCTCGCCCAATTCGCTGCACTCGTTGGAGACGCGAGCGTTGGCAGCCAGTCAGCCAGCAGAGGCGAAGGCAGCAGCAGAGCAGCAGCAACCAAAGGCTTCCAATGCGAACCGAAGCTCAAGCGAATGGGTAGTCGAAAAGCAAACAAAACAGAGACATGACACCGGCTACCGTTAGAAGCACTCGTGATTTTTGCCGACCCATTCCCAAACTGTTCCGCACACGAGTTGTGTCTGTGGCGCTGCGACAAGCTGTTAATTTTATTCAAACATAGGTACAAAAAAAAAAATTTAAAAAAAAATTCAGATAACAAATTAAACACAACATATTAAACATATATATTATTTTTCTGAATTATAAATGGTTTGTTGTGTTTTTGCATGGACAGTGTGAATGAGAGCGCACAAGAGAGCATGCAAAATGCATTTGACGATGTGCATTGGCGCTCTCTCTCTCTCTCTCTCTCTGACTCGCTCTCGGGATGTTATGGCGCTCTGCATGCTGTTGCACATTCGGGAAATGCACTGGAAGCACCTGGAAATCTGGAATCTCTAGTCCAAGCTTAGACAGTTGAGAGACTTACACAAATTTACATGCACTTTACTGCAAGCAGCTGTGAAGGGTGCAAGAAAAATAAAAACAAAAAAAAAGAAACAAAAACAAAAAAAATTAAATTTTTCAGAAATTAAATTTAAGAAATAATCTTTAAAAAACATCTATTTATAATTTAAAATTTTATTACTAATTTAAAAATTTTAAATTTTTATAATAAGTTTCTATGCAAATAAAATTTGTTGCAAATATTAACATCAATTTGGCTTAAATAACAAAAAGCCGCTTCCAGTCGAAAGCTCTCTTAAGTAAACAAAGCGGCTCTCTTAAATATATTTGCTATAAAACACAGTGTTTCACAATGCCAAAACGTTTTGCCGAAGCTGCCATAAAACTTCCAGGCGCCACAATGCAAGAGCGTCGGCTCTCCCTCTCTCTCTCTGTCTCTCGTTCGCTGTTGCTCTCTCAAGTGCCATGCTCCACATTTGAAAGCCACAAATTGCTGGCAGCTGACACTTTGGAGATGTCATTCCCAACTGCACGGCGTCCACTCGAAGGCGCCACGCGGCGATTTACGAGGCACGAACGAATAAACGAAGTGCGAAAGCCAAAAGGCAGACGCCGTCGGAGGCAACAACAACAGTTGTTTGTAGCAGCAGCTGCTGCCTATAAAAATGAACCTGCCTCAAGAAGGCATCCGCTGGGGCCCTAAACTCATTTCAAATTGCAACGGTATTCAAAGCGCGCAACAAACAAAAAATCGGACAACAGCTGCTGCAAACTAAAGCTGCCGCTGTTAACGGTAATCAGCTTTCCATTTGAAAACAAGACACGCACCTGCTGCCTCCCCCACCTGCATCACTTACCCAAAAACTCGCATATAGTTTTCATGTTCATCCGCTTACAAAGCGCGCCCTTTTTGTTCCGTTCCATTCCATGGTATACGCGGCCTAAAACACCCCCCCCCCTACCCCCTCCCCCCACACAGCCCCTCACACGACGCAATATCCTTCAACACACAGGTAGCGATTGGGTGGGCCCAAATCAATTGCTCGCAACATGACTAAATCTTTTGGATACATGAAATTTGTTTAGTGTGCCCCGCGACTCGTGTGGGGATGGGTGGGCGTGGCATGGACCCGATGGACCGGGCATTGATTACAACTGGCAATTTTTCAGCTTGTTGCACATTCGGCGTGTTGTGTTGCATGCAGCGTGCGGCTTCACAGGGGGGTGGAGGGCGGGACCACCTGCCTGTTGTTCAAGTTGAGTGTGTGCGAACAGGAACAGGATACAGCAGGACACACAAACTACATAAACACCTGGAAGCTTACATCGCATGCATATCAGCTAATTATTGAAGTGAATATCTAATCTGAACAATTCAAACTGAATGCATAAGGTTATCAATTCAGGCATAATTATTGCAAAACGAACAATTTGAATATTTCACAAAGCGAACTAATTATTGAAGTAAATAGCATGAATAATTAAAATCTAGTCATGACAGATCTGAGCCTACAACTAAACATTTCAATTAGTTTTCAATGCGTAAGGCCAAAAGCAGGAGAAGAAGAAGAAGCATAACCCGACAGGAGCCGAGAAGCTTTGTCGATTACAGATGCGTAAATGCAAGCAATAAAAATCATTTTCATCTTGTTAGATACCACATAAAATGAGTCTTGAAAACTTGAATGCATCTGTCAGATACGCCATATGATATTAAGATACAATGAGTATCTGAGCGATGAAAAATCATCACCACAGTGCCATCAAACATAAAACTCGATTCAGTTTCGACAAAGTTATGAATGTTTCAAAAATAAGACCAATGGATCCGAAAGATTTACATGTCCAAATTATTTCACCAAAAATTGTACCCTTTCATAATCGGACCTAATGTTGTTTTATATTTGTGGCCAGCAAAATCGATTACAAGTGCAATATCGCAATTATATATTTTGAAAAAAATGTTTCGAAAATAGATAAAAGCATGTCCTTCCCACATGCTTTTTGTTGTGAAAAATCTAACAAGTTTCAAAAATGTTATGGAGGTTTGAAATATTAGACATGTGGGTCCGAGAGCTTCACACTTCCAAATTTTGTTCAATGATGATTTTTCACCAATAATTTTATGAATGCATTGATGTTAAATGTGGAATATGTGTTAATAAAAAAAATAAATAAAAAATTATCTGAATGCCATCAAACATGAAAATCACTTTAGTTTCAAAAAAGATATGTCCTTTTAAAAAATTTTAATATATTCCATGTGTTAAGTCTGTGTCTTTAAAAGCTGCAGAAAAGTTGGAATCACACGGATAGACGGACGGACAGCTAGACATTGCGCAAAGCCAATACACACAAAAGAGTATATCTAAAAATCTGCAAGATAAAAAAGTATCTAATCAATAGAAGAGATTCAAAAGACATAGATCCGTTGTTTTGTTGAAGTCGTCGTGATCAGATTACGATTTTTGAATCCCCAATAAATGTTTCTCTGTTATTATGAATACAAACATTTCACACATTAAAGTGTGTCTAGCTTAAAAAAGTTGGAAATTTCCTAAATTTTAAATTTGTTTTTAATGCCTAAAGGAATGCTTGCCTTTTAAAGCGACAAAGACAAAAAATGAACCCACTCCTTCAGTCTTTTATATTCATAGCATGTCTAAACATGCTATGTATTTTGCGACTAATTTACGAGGTTTTCAAATAGTCAAAATGACCACTAAAGAAGGTAAAAATCTGTTTTCCTCAATTACAACACTTCCAAAAAATTAACCTTATTCCTTTCAAGGGTTTCTTTATAGATATTAAAAATGGATACGATTTTGACATTTGAGATTTTTCGGTAACTATCAAAATTTCTATGCTAAAAGAGAAAAATTTGAAACACAGCCCCAAAAGCTACTCCAAAAATACTGAATCCACCTAAACCTAAACCTATGAACAATAGTCACATCAAACAGAACCACAATGAAGGTAAAGAGCGATGAGCAGGTGGAGATCGAGTGCCGTTGCTCCAACGAGAGTCTGTCCAGCCAGTCCAGTAAGGAGCGTCGCTACTCCTGGATGAATGCCAGTGGGCAGATCGTGAGTCGCAAGCTGACCAATTACGAGTGCCAGCTGGAGGACGATGTGCAGAAGCTGCAGGATGCGCTCTTCTCAATATCCTCGCACTATGCCAAGATCCAGTTCCGACTGCGCCAAATAGCCACAGCCTCGGGCTACGAGCGGATTTGCCTGCTACGCGAACTGGAGCGGGTCACCTGCCAGGGCATCGATGACAACCGGCTGGACGACGAGCTGCCCAACATGCTGTGCGACTCCCAGAGTTTGGGTAACGTGCGTGTCAAGCAGCAGAAGATCATCGCCGAGCTCAGGGGTCGCCTCAGAAATCTAGCGGATGTGCCCGATCTTTGTTACTGCGCAGAGTCCGACAGCGATTACAATTTGCGTCGGCAGCATCAGTTCCAAAAAACTGGCGACGATCCTGAGGCACACGAGAAAAACTGTCCGTGTGTCGTTTGTCAAGAGAGGGGCAAAGGACCTGCATACAGCCAAGGCTACCTCTCGGAGACCTGGCCAAGCATCGATGTTGAAGAAACAAAAACTAAATCGAAAAAGAAGTCAAAGGGCAAAAAAAGGAGAGCATCCAGCAGAGTATCCTCCAAACATTCTAATGTTGCAAGGGAAATTTTGGAAAAACGTCCAAGCAATAATACAAATTCCACACAAAGAAAGCAACCTACCGTTGTTGTAAATAATTCCAACAAAGCGTTCAATAATGAAAATTCGGGATACAGCCTGCGTAGGACCTATGCCAACAGTAATTTAGATGCTAGAAGGCAGAACACTGATCCTACCCAGAAGCCATCCAGGATTCCTACAAGCTGGCAGCTACGTCAAGTGCCAGGTCCTAACAAAGCAGTTGATCCACAGTCGAGACTGCAAAACTCGAATACTCAATTTGGGAGTAAAAGATCAATAAAGATCAACAATTATCAGGGATCACAACAAAGCAGTGCCAAGGACTCGAACCTGCAATTCTCTGAACATCAGGTCCAAAGCAGGTCTAAAAATAAAACCAAGGATCAAATCAAATCAAGTAGTCCCCAAAACTTACTAATGCAATATTCGAAAAGTCTATTGGGTTTTAATGGGAGCAAGTTGAAATCTAGTTCTGTGGTATCACAAAAGACTTCAACAATGTCCAATACCAGCAAAGAAGTAAAGCACACAAGCGTAAGCGGATCAAGCTACAGATCTCAGGAATCGAGTGCTAAGAAAAATAAAGCTGGGGACTTACCAACATCTTGGTCTAAAGCTCAATCACAGGATTCCCAATCAAGTAGTATTTCCAAGAGGAAAATTACGTTTGATAAAGAGTGCAAGTCGAGGTCTAGTTCTCTGGAATCAAAGCCGCGTTCAACAATTTCCTACCCCAGAAATCAAACTGCAAACATAGGCGAAAGCAACTCAAGCTACAGCTCTCAGGAATCCAGTGCTCAGAAAACTCAAGCTAGGGACCTAACAAAAAGTTGGTCTAAAACCAAATCTCAGGATTCCCAAAAAAATAGCTCTCAAAACCCGGTTATCCAATGCCCCTGCACTGAAGTTGGACCAACTAAAATATGCTTCTTTATCGATAGATCTCCTGTTTTCCCCGTAACCAGTTCATCAAGACTTGATTCTAAAAGTCAAAACACTTGTAATACAGAAAGTTCTCAGCATTTACAACAAATTAGTGCCAAGGACTCAAACAGAAATATATCTCAGAGTCAACAATGTTGTGCCTGCCCCGAAACTGAAATTGCGACTAAAAAAGAAGTCAAGTCTAGCTTCAGATGTAAGAATTCCCAAACGAATTGTAAAAAGCTGCAATACCAAAGTAAATACCTAAGTGAATCAAACAATGAGGAGAGCATGTGCACAGTCAATAAAATTAAGGAATTGAATAACCAAACCCCAACCTCGCAGGTGCCAAGCCTTGGTCAGGTCCCCAAAACTTTCTGTGGCTTCTCCAGCAAACGGGAACCAACCAAAATATGTGAACGGCGATCCTGCAAGGGAAGCTGTTCCAGGAGTGGCACATGTTTGTTTCAGGATACAGCGGGCGAAACGTCCGAAGAAAATCAAAAACCAAAAAATGAAAAAACTCGCATTGACAAACCTTCCTGCTCCCGTTCATCATGCAAACCTAAGGATCAGTCGCCTAAGAGCGGGCAAAAGCGCAACATGGATAAGCATTTTACAACTATATCTCAGGCATCAGTACAGTTAAGTCCACTTGGCTCAGTACTCAAATACCCTAATATTTATGGTAAATGTGTGAAGAACAGTCACTTAGTTTACCCGACAGCCCCCGCTAGATATGGATCTTCGGATAAAGCCACGCTTCGACATAATTTTTGTAAAATATTTAGGGCCAAACAATGCAAAAGCTTGGGAGCTCAAAGTATAAAGAGAAAATCGACAAAGGAGGTAAAATTCTCAAAAAGCCTATTTTGCCAAAACATTCAGGCATCGAAATTGGAAGACTTACAAAACTACCCCAAAGACAACAACGATCCAGACTAATTCACAAAAATGGGACTTGATTGATGAAAGCAGGCATCAATTTTTGTTATAATCTTAAGTTATTTTAAAACACTCTCAAATAGCAGGATCGCTGGAGCCGCATTGAAAGTGTTTTAGCTTAGTTTAGGATTATAAATGCGTTCAATTTGTGGAAGATTATATTGCATGACTTATATTTTGATGGGTTGTAAAGTAAACCGTAATAAATGTTTGCAGTTTTTTTGCAAGAAAATTTAAATAAAAACTAATGTAAATGCTTTAGTCTTAGAGTTAAAATTCTTACGTATATTGAAAAATTTTTTAAAATATTAATACTAAGCTCTTCTAATATATGAGCTCGGAAAGTTTATAAATATGACGTAAGCCACATACTACAATTAAAATGCTTTGAAGTGAAAGTTAAAATGTTGGGACAAATTCTGTTATAAAGATTTGTTAAAGATAGACAAAGATAAAGAATCGTTAAAAATGTTTAAGTTTTTATAATAAATATTTTTAAAATGTTTTAAATTATTTTAAATATATATTTATACAATTTTAAAACATTTTAAAAATATTTTTTAATTTTATTTTTTTCTTTAGCAGACAAATCCATTAGTCTCGTTAAGATTACAAATACTATTTAACATTCCTACAACTCTTTCTGCTCTTCTTATTCTGTCGAACGATCCTAACGTTGGATCGCCAACAAATCGCGCATTTGTATTGACTCAAAACTCTTCGAGCTGTGCTCTACCCTCGATGCTACCTCTGCTGGCCATGGTCATTGAACCCAAGCAGCATCCCTTAACCAAGGCTAACACACACAATAAACTGAACCGTGGCAACCAGTTTTTATAGTCGTGACGCCTCGCATCAGCGTTTTGGCAATTTTCCGCGCATATCCAAAGCATTTTTGCAGTCTGTTTAGGTAGATGAGCGTACCGTACCCGTGGTCTAAAGGGCCAGATCGTATGGACCGCATTGAGGGTTGTTTTTGTATTCACATATTTTTGTTGTTTCCATCTTGGCAGCAGCCTCATTGTTCTCCCCGTTTCCCATCCGTTTCATTCATGAGTGCGCCTGTGCGTCGACTGGCTGGCTTGTCTGCTTAAGGGCCTCTTCGTAAGTTGGTCTATATCGTTTTTGGCATGCCCACATCTGGTTACCCCTCGCCGCTCCCTTGCCTGCCCTGTCCCATGGCGCATGCGTTGCTGGGCTTATCTTTTGTCTCATTGTCGACTGGTTTTTATGACGCCTTCTGTATTAATGGTCTCCTCACTGCGTCTTGCGTCCTGCGGGTTTCTGCCTGACATCTGGCCAAATGTGTGCGTTTGTCATGGTCCAAGCGACCCACAGAAGGAGGAGGCGGGGTAGCCCCGTACACATGTGTGAGATATGCTAATAGTCTGGCATGTTTGAAGATATACGATTAACATTGTGTGAAGATGGTAAAAAAGATACCGAAACATGATTGAAAAATAAATATTTCAACTGATTTAATTTATCTGACAATCATTGGAAAAATAGATAAGAAATAAAAAGTAATTGTGAAAAAACTGATTATCTAATAAAATTATAATAAGTAGAATTTCGTAATAAATAACAAATGTATTTAACATTTAGCTTAAACAAAATCCAATAAACAATTCAATTTTATTTTGTAGGTATTTTATTTAACGTTTCTTTCATGTATGTATATATTTACAACGCTTTGCAAACGAATAAGAAAATGTTTAAGAAAATATTCCTTTAAGAAATTATAAATAGATTTCTAATATATGTGTAATGATAATATATTTTATATGTATTTGCCACTTTAGATTGAACTTAAAAGATTACAATGCTGCAATTCTATACGCATTGGCAAGATTTCAAAAGGTTTTTGTTTTTTTTATTTTTTTGTACTGTAAACAATTCAATAAGAAGTCGAGTTAAGAACTATTTAAAAAAAGATGTAATTAAAATAAAATTACGAGTTGTCGTAACATGTGATGAGAAGTTGGCTAAGATAATATGTCTATAGACATGTTTCAGTTATATAATTAAAGAAAGCACAACGTTTCTATAAATTCAAATTTAGTTGAGCAATTGGGAATGAAATCTCAGGCTTAAGTAAAAACTGAAACAGTCTGTAGATCCACTTAGAACTAAATTAACGTTTATAATAAACTAAATCTCATACATTGCTAACTTTCTTTGTCTTTGTTGTTGTTGCTGTTGTGTCTTTTCTTTGAGTTATTATTTGGATTTTTTCTTACATTTCCTCGTTTTTTTTTTTTGGCATAGCTATAAAGAAGTTTTCCATAGGGGTTGCTACATTTGGTACTACTACGTGTTGTTCTTTTTGGCATGGCACGAATTTGGCATTGAAAATTGAACGTATTTTATGGCAAATTGAGAAAATCAAATGGGAAAAAATGTGATAAAAATTAAATATATATAATGCATAAATGGCAAGAAAACATTTTGCTTTGAGCAGCTGCATTAATCCATAATGAGCTTTTCTTTTCTTTTTTTTCTACTACGACTACAACCTAGTTTTAAACCCAACCCGAACCCGATCCCGAACCCGATCCCATTCCCCTGTGAAAGCCCACCCCGTCTATTTGGCCGCCTCGCATTGCTGCATTTGGACAACCAGGAGCAGTATGCGATTCATGAGATTGTCGGCCTCGGAGTCCTCCAGGCTGTTCAGCTTGGCCGAGATGAAGCCACAGAACTTGGAGTTGAGCACCTCGCGTACCGTTTGCGGCGGCGGCAGCTCCAAGCCGCCAACTGCGGCGGCTGCTGCAGCGGCGCTTTGCTGCTGCTGGCGCAGATGACGATGCTGCTGCAGCATTTGATCCTCGTAGTCATCGGCATCAATGTCCGCATCCTCCAGCTCATCGGCGTCGCCGTTGCGACGACGCTTGCGGGCTGTGGGCGTCTGGCCAACGTCGGCGGCGCCGCTGATGCTGTGCGGCGAATTGGAGTCGAGTATGATCGGATAGGGAAAGTCCGCATCGATGGCCTCCAGCTCCTCGACCTCGTCGGAGGCATTGCCGCCATCCTCGTCGCCGCTGCGCAGCGAACTGGCGTCCAGGTCATCGAAGCTCTGCTGATGCGACAGCCCCGCGCCGCTGTCGTTGCGCGTCGAGCTCACGCGGCTGTCGTTGTGCTGCGACTGCGCCAGCGCCAGCGCCTGCTGGTGAGCGGGCAGCGGCAACGGCGGCTGGGCGGACCCGACCGCACCGATGCCAGCCATGCCGCCTCCAACTCCCGTTGCACCTGCGGCGCTGCCGCTGCTGCTGCCACTGCCGCTGCTGCTGCTGCTGCCGGCGTTGCCTGCGCTCGCAGACAGATCCAGCTCCGGCTTCACATAGTAGTCGCAATAGTAATCCTCGCTGTTCAGATTCAGCGCCGAGCACTTGGACAGATTCAGCACGGCGCTCGACGAATCGCTGAAGGAGGTCAGCTTGAGGGCAGCTGCTGCGGCTGCCGCTTTGCTGGCACTCAAAATGCTGTGGTTATTGTTATTGTTGTTGTTATTGTTATTGTTGCTGCTGTTGTTGTTGTTATTGTTGTGCAAGTGCTGAGCAAAGGCGCTCAGGCTGAGATCGCTGGCATGTGAGGCGCCCCTAAAAGAGACAGAAAGAAAGAGAGAGAGGTTCAGTTGATATGTATATGTGCATTAAATATATCAAATTTTATTTCACAAATAAAGCAATCGGCCAAATCAGGAAAGTTATTTAGGTCAAGATATTGTAAAGTCCAAAAGAAATTGGGAACCACAACTATATTTTGCTTGCCAAAGATTAAACAGCCTTGCAGACATACACCAAATTTATTGTTTATTAATTTTTACTTTTTTATGAGAGTAAAACTACTTGATATAGGAATCCAATATTAATAAGATTATAATCATATTTTGGGAATTGTCCTCGCTGATTTTGTATAAAGATCTTAAGGTGTTGTTCAGATTAATTAATTTTTAACTGTTACAAAAGAGTCTATTATCAAAATGTAGTTTTATGTTGCTCACATTTGTCTTATATGTTGATAGCAAAACAATTTTCCCAAATTAGGATTTTCTTTAAAATTAAAAAAGTTTGTTTATACGAGGAGTTCATATTTCTACTGAATATTTCGAAGGTAGCTATATGCTGCAATGGTTCCATGTTGATCAGATTTTTTGCTAATATCTTGGAACCATAGTAACAAAAGATCTTAAAAAATAAAAATTTATTTTTTGAGCAAATTTTTATATAGCAGCAATATCATTAAGTCTCCTATTTATCATAAACGAAGCTAAGAAATTTTTTTGACTTAGACTATGTTAAGGAGATGTATATTCTTCAGCTGTTCGTTGCTGAAGAATGTCACAAGATTTGTATTTATCTTATATCGATAGTAATCAAATATACAGATTTTTGTGGGATCTCTTCTGCTCCTTCTATCAAACATATTGTCATGTCAAATGTGATTTTATGCCCAAGTGCGACACTTTTACATGGAAACTGTTTCCAAAAATAGGAAAACAATGCAATGAGAAACGCCAACAACCCCCAGGCACAATCGAGGGAACGTGCTCAGACAAAACCCCAAAGGCAAAATTCGAAACAAACTACCAAAAATTCAAGGTTGTTCGTTCGGTTGTATTCGGCTTGGTTCGGGGCTGGTTTCCTGCGCTACTCGAATTTCAAGCGCATTTTCCATTGCCACAGCACAGCTGCCTGGATGCCTCAAACCTATAGACGTGGCTATTTTTAGACCCACCGAGCAAGAGGAAGACAAAGAAAAAGTTGTTCCTCCCTCTCCCAGTCGTGGCTTGGCCCAGTTCAAGCAGGACGAGTCACCCAGGTCCTGGGGCAGGTAGTTGACAATTGGAACTGTAAAATGATATGCGCGGCAAGCGTATTTTTTTCTTCTTTACATTTTCCACATAGCTGCCAACCAAATAATCACGGCCAAATGCATTTTCACATGTCCCAAAGCCGAATCGCGGTATTTGCTTGTGGTTTCGGCGGTTCGTTTGGGTTTTTTATTATTATTTATTTTCGTCTATTTTTCCTCGACTTGGTCTTATCAATGTTTGCTTCCGTCGGACCCGTCCAGACCCAATAATGGGACAGTTTGCATTTCTATTCAATTGCGTTGTTCTATTTTACGCTCAATATACGAGGAATTCCAATTTGGAGGTTTATCAGCACCACGAAGTGACGGTCAAACATTTGCGGCTGCTGATGGTCAAGTTTCCGCTGTTAGCTGAGCTGAGCACAGTTGATAAGCCAAATACAATACAACAGTTTGAAGCACGTCAAAACAAATGCTCTTGTGGTTAAAACATTGATATGATCTAAAGCGCGTTTCTTATCTATAAATGGAGAATTCATAAAAATTGCGTATAGTTGGGTTTCCACATCAAACTTGGAAATTAATATTTAGATGTGGCAGGACTCAAAAATATTTATGAAACCAGTTAAGCTGAATTTACATGATAATATGTATGAAATATTTTTGGATTTTTAATCTATAAATATGATATCATAATACGTATTAAGTAAAGTAGAAGAATTTAAAATAATTATAACCAAAACTTTAAATAGGAATTGCCAAAATTAAGAAAATGATTTATAAGCTCTACAAGTTATAAAGTTCTTTTAAAATGGATTTGGTTTTAAAAATAAAATCGTGTAACGTTAATTTTAAAAATATGTTTCTTGAAATTATTAGCTTAATCACGGTGTACGGAAAAGGAGATTTTTTTTTTTTGTCAAATAAAATAAGATCTACCAATAAATTTAAAAGTATGTTCCTTGAATTAAGCAGCTTAGTCAAAGTTTATAGGAAAAATGATTTTGATCTATATATGATCAGAATAAGTTCGCGGTCAATAAGCTTGTGTCTCTGTATTTTTACAAAAAAAAAATCTTTTGACAGATTAACATTTGTTCTTAAACAACACCTTCAACAAGCAAAACTCGAATATTTAACAAGATATTCTTAGCGATTTCAAAAGCATAAAAATATATTTATGTATGCACATCAATAATTACTTAATCGCAGTAAATATTTTAATAACATTTACCAGATATTGAGAGCATAGCTATTGCGCAAATTGGGTATACGCCCAGTATTTTGTGGGGCCACAAGTGACGCATATGCAAAAACATTTTCGTCAACAGCCCCCCTCTACTGGATACCAGCGGAGATTTGCTTGATTTTAAGTTGTTTTGCTTTTGGGGCGCGGCTGGTCAAGCGATACGGTTCGACGGGATGGGGTGGGGTGGGGTGATGTGTGTGCTCTGGGAGGGCACAATTTCATCAATTTTTCAGCTCATTTGCTTATTAAATCATAAGCGTGACACACGAGGCGAGCAACAAAAAAAAGCACGAGCGGCACGGCACGGGAAAGAGAGAGAGCCAGAAGACCCTGGTCATCAGCGTTGGCGACCAACCCCGTTGGCTGCCTGGTCTGTTCGCGCATGTATTTTTAACCCTGGTCCGTTGTGTGCTCACCCAGCGCACAACAACACACAGACACGCACGCACACATGCGCACACAAAACAGAATCACTGCACACTGCCCAGCAGGCCGCTCACTCGCATTCTCTCTCTTGCTCGCTCGCGCGCACTGCAAAATTTTTTAATCTACGCTTCTTTCTAAACTTGGTCCACTCGCCGCAATCGCTCATCGCGTTCATTCGTTTTGTCCGTCTGCCGATGCTGATTGTCATTTTCATATTTGCTGCCTCTCATTGCGTTAATTTATCACTCTCTCGCTATTTGCCCACTCGCGCACTCGCTCTCTCGCTCCGTCGAACGATTGCAGCGAGAGCGAGAGAGAGCGACTTCGCTGCCACCACCAGCAGCAGCAGCAGCGGCAGCAGCAGCTAAGGCTAAAGCGTTTTCTTGCTGTTTTGCAGCTTCCCTCGATTTTGTTTTTGGTTCAAGTGGCGATGCCGACGACGACAACAACAAAATCAACAGCAGCAACAGCAGCAACAACAACAACAACAACAGCGTTGTATAATTTTCGCTCTGGACGAGATCTGTTTTTATGGCTCAAGCCGCGGTCCCGGGCCCGGCCCGTTCCGTTGTCTGTTATCAGCTCAAAATAATAAAAATTTAAATAAGCATGTGTGTGTGCGTGTGTTGGTGTGTGTGTGCGGGCACACACCCGGGGCCGTCAACTGTGTTGCCTCAGCTCTTGCTGCTTGTTGCTGTTGCTGCCGATGTGGGTACAGTCAATTGAAAGGAAATGGCCTTATTTCATATAAATATATGTACATAAAGTAACACACACAATCATAGAACTACTAGGGGCGGAGGGTGTGTGTATTGGTGTGTGTGTGTGTGAGTGCTCCACATGAGCCGCAGCATCACAGAATCAGAAACTGGCGGCCCCATGCCCTGAGCCTGGTCATTTCTTTGTTCGAATTGGTTTTTTCCGTCCGACGTTTTCGAGTTTTTTTTGCAACGCGTACTCGCATATTTACATATGCATGTGTGCGTGTGTTTGTGTGTGTGTGTATTTGAATTGGGCAGATGTTTTTACAGAGGCTTAGCTGAGATTTGTCTGGTTCTCAATGCTACTGGTTCCCGTCATGCAAATTGCAGAGCGATGCAACAACGATAAAAAAAGGAGCAGACAACATGGTCACAAACGTCACAAGGACTCGCACAAGCCACAAAAAACAGCCATTTGAAATCTAAAGTAATGATGATCACTAAATGTACTACCAAATTGCAGTAAATGAAATATAAGGGGAACTTACATACCAAAATTGGTATCTCTAACTCTGATAGTCTTCGAGTTATACTAAAAAAAAATAGTTGGGAAAATCCGATATTTATCGATTTAAAGATTATCAACCATTTTAACATAAGCCATATCTCATGGTATTTACTAATAAGCATTACTAAATCAACTCGGTTATTGGATGCTGGCCAAGAACTTAAATCGGTCGGAGATACCTTCTTCTGCCTGTCACATACATTTGCGCAAAACCAAATATATCCTGTAATCCCATTTGATGGTCAAAAAAAAATTATTTCAAAATCTTAAATAAAAACAAATGCTATTCTTAAAAAATTCCTAATGTGTGCTGCAAGCCCATTTGAACCCAGATTTAAATTTTAAAAACATCATATACATTTTGAAAAAACTTAAAATTATTAAATTATATTACCTGACCTCTGAAAATAATTCTTTAGAGCATATTCATTGTCTTAATTCACGATATAACAAATTAACAACGAATTAATGTCTTTTAAATTTTAAAATCAGGAATCAAGGCCCGTAACAATCCCATGACTTCACTAAATGGAAAACCAGATTTACAAATCGAACCGAAAGGCGAGGTTTGAAACGTGAACCAAAATATTATTTGGCTTTGAATGAATGAATTTAGACAAAAGAAATTCTAATTATTTAGAAACAAATCTTAAAAACTAGGTACAAAATCAGTTTTGTTTTTAACAGTTCTCTATAAAAGTATTTAAAATAATTTCTTAATAGCTTTTTAATTGTTACTCACAAAAACGAAAACAAACATATGTATATTTAAATAACACAATTGATAAGGTTAACAAGAAAATCTATACTCATTTATCAAATTCAATTTCAAGGGAAAAATCGCTAGGTTTAAGCGTATTATTTCCCAATAAATGCAGATGCCTAATATGTTTATTACAATTTAATCAATTTTGAAAAAATAATTGAAGCAACTAGTCATAATCCAATAGTAAATCCAACTATCAACATTAGCGTGGAACTACCCCATTAAACCAGTTGTAGTCAACATAGAATTCTTCAAGTGGCCCACCCGGCGAACCCACAAAATGAATCGTCTTAAACCATGTTTCACTCCACTGAGCAACAATAAGAACCTTATATACTGTATATTGCAAATATAGTATACACGTATGTATGTGTATGTGTGTCCGTCCGTCTACAATAAGAATATACGCCATCATTTCAATTTCAAAACAAGATCGATTGAGTCATCGCCTGAACGTGGCAAAGGAAATGTTCTTTTGGCTTTAGCTTTGGTTAGGTTCTCAGCTTGTGCTCTTTGCACTGAATGAAATAAAAGAAAAGTTACGGAAATTTCATGTTAAAAGTCGTCTTTGTTGGGTTCGAGTCCAAGTCGTGCAGCAGTTGTTGCCTTTTGGTTTATGTTAAGATTATGATTCGCCAGAAAAACCAAAACAACAGCTAAAGCGAAAGTACACGCAACGCTGACAAAGCAGCGAGCTTAAAAGAAAGAACCGTTATTCATACTTTGAGGCCGATCTTTGGCCACAAGCCTTGTTGCTATTTCTGAGTCTAATTCCAATTCGCATTGCCATCGCTTTTGTTTGCCATCGCCTTATCGCCCCCCGACTCCACTTGTAATATTAGTCAAGACAATAAACTAATCGATGATGGACTCAAAACTGACCAAAATCAGGTGGGTGTAAGCCGAGCTCCGCCTGATAAGACAGTCACAATGTATTGCGCACAAGGTCTGCGAATGGTTTCTAGGTTATTCATATACTTATCGTAAATATCGTATATGAATATGTAGTTTGCCCGGTTATTACGGGACGCTGAAAGCGAAATTCAAATAGGGTGAACCTTAAAATAATCGCTTGCAACGATAGCTATGATAATTATACAAATAAATACAACAAGGAAATACAAATTAAGAGAATTATTCATAACTAAAATCAATATAATTATATATTTTTAGAGATTGCTTCTAAATGACGGCAAATAAAGAAGTATATATTTTATGAACAAGGAAGTAAACCTCAAGAGTATTAATCACACATATTTGATTTTTATCTTCCACAGAACGTTGAAAATAAATTTCTTTAGGCTGAATATTACAATAATGTTTTTCACTTATACTAAAAAAAATATAATTAAAGATTGCTCTTAAAAGGAGACAACCAAAGAAGATTCACAATTTTTTAACCAAATAAGTTATATAAAATAATATAAATAAAAAGATGAGAATTATTTCCCAATTTGAGAAATGACCAGAAATTGTTATAAAGCTTTTTAGGGACCAGCCTAATTATTCCACCAACTTGATCAGGGGTTGAAACATTGTTAGGGTATTTTCGTGTTTTGATGTTGTTTTGTTTTTAATTATAAACTGGGCTACTACTTACTTTCGCTCCCTGATGACATCCCGCAGGAAGTCCATGGCCTCGTACAGGCTCCACTTTGGCTTAAACCCGTTGCCCATCAGTTTCACGTGGGCCAACTCTCGGCGATACGATTCGCGCAGGGATTTGAAGGCGCGCGCCACACGACGGCCGGGCGCATTAAACTCCCGACCGATGTGTTCCCAGGCGCGGTTCTTTTCCTCCTCGGCGCCCTTGAAGTTGGGCAGTCGCGAGTCCCACAGAATGGGATTATCGTGCACCATCTGGATGAGCTTCAGCTTGTCGGAGGCGTTACGCCGCACCACTGTGAAAGATAATGAGAAACATTTGTTGTTGTTGTTGTTGTGTTTGTTGTTATGTGTTTGTGTGTTTGAGTCTGGCCTGGTACGCACATTTTTTGATCTTTTGGGTGGGCACCACGGCCAATTCGCCCTTGGGCTTCATGTCGAGAGCTATGGCCGCGGCGGCTGCGCTCATATCCTGCAGCGAATTCGTTGTGGTTGGCGAGGAGCCCGACGAGGCGGCAACTGTGGCGGGCGCCATCAAAATCTGCTGCAGTATTTGTAGCTTAATGTTGCTGTTGTTGTTGTTGTCTTTACTGGCCAGCGCGTCGACCAGATTCACCTTTTGTCACTTGACCCAAAGTTCACTTATCACATTCACACTTTACAGTTGCGTTTTGCCAGCGCGATCGGTTGGCAAAAGTTTACAGGGGCTGCTACCCTCTCACGACCAAGTTTAAATAGCAACTAAAAACCAAAACCAAAAAGAATAACAACCACCGCGAGAAGTGACGGCGTCGACGCCGGCAGCGCTGCTCGCAGCAAGCCCGCATTTTCGATGCGAAGCCAAAACGTATAAGAAACGTTCAATGCAGTGAGCCGCACATTAAATACCCTGAGCGACTTTCCATACGAATTGTCTGCTCAGAGAGGCCATCTCGAATGTCACACCCTATCGAAGATTTTGAATACTCTTCGCGAAGTGTATGAAAACACAAACACGACTCACACACACGCACACAATCGCACACACATGGGCCAAACAAAGACCCAGGCGCAGGCGAAAGAGCCACAAAAATCACGCGCGCTCAACATGCGCGCCCTCTCTGTTGCTCTCTCAGTGAATTGCGCTCTGCTCGCCTCTGCCTGGGCCAATTCACAACGTGTGTGCGCGGCGGCATTACCGTTATCGACGCCTGCGCCGGCGTCGCCGCCACAAACGATAGCGCACGACGTGCACATTGAGCTCAAAGAGCAGTCCAGGCCGTTGGCTCGGCTAGCTTCGGCTCTCTCTCGGCTGGCTGGCTGGCGTTCAGACGGAAAAACGACGTTTAATTGCAACAACGGAAAGTAAAAGCGAGCAAAAGAATGAGCGCGAAAAAAGCAGAGCGACTGAAACGACGTCACTTACACACACACACACACACACACAAAACAAATCAAGAACTGAAATAATGTGTAACACAAAAATCCGTTGACGCGTTTGCATCGCTGACGTTTTTCAGTAGCCGTCGTCAATTCCACTTCGCGTTGTTATTGTTGGAGATGGACACAACTGTTCTTTAAGAAATACCCTATGTTCGAGTCGAGTGGATATCGTAGAGAGCTTGCAAAAACTTTGCGGGTTGCGATTTTTAATTTCATGAATGAGGCACCTTAAATTATTTAGTTGAATTACGAGTTTAAAAACATACATTAGTAAATTAATTTAAAAAAATGAATGTATTTACTTATACTAAAATATTTATTTTATAACTATTATTTCTCCATAAATTATATACAAATTCAAAATAATTTAAATTGCTAATTTTCAAATGTAGGAGATTTTGCGTATTCACCGTTGCCTCCCTTTTGGATTGCATTCATTAATCGGCTACTTTGTAGCTGAGCTAGCGGCTCAGACTCGATCCGCAGCTCCCCCTCCCACTTTTCCAGTCCCTCTTCCACAATTGTTGCACTTATTTCATTTTCCATTTCGTTACTGTGCCGCATTCGACTGTCTGCAGTTCGTAGGAGGGGAATGAGTGAAATTTACTGTGCACTCGCATGTGTGTGTGTGTGTGTGTGAAAGAGAGGGGTGTGTTGGGGAGCGCGGCAGATTTGAGCCCGCTTAATGATGGTTCTTTTCAGTTTGGTTCGTTGGTGGTGGCGGCGGCGTTGGCGTCTCTGCCTGTGCCTGAGGTCGCGTTCAATTGCGTTTTAGTTGAATTTATTAATATGCCCACTTTGTGTGTTTTGTTTTTGTGTGTGTTTTACATTTGCTTTTACTTCGCTTTACGTCTGCGCTTTGTTGCCTTGTTTTGCAGCCGCTGTCGCGCAGTGTCGTAGTTCAGGCTCTTGTAAAAATTTACAAAAAACATTTGGAGCACACATGTTGAGCCTAATGAAACAGAAGAGAGTGTGTGAGAGAGAGAGAGAGAGAGCACACATAGACAAGGAAGGTCTGTACGCGTGTGTGAATTTGTGTGTGTGTGTGTGTCAACGTCTCTTTCGTCTTGTTAATGCCCAACATTTGTGTCTTGCAACGTTTTTAAAGCGGCGATAAGAACAGAATTCCCGCACAGGCATTTAAGCCGCTGAAATCTAGTAAATATAATCGACAACTCGACGCTAGCAAAAATGAAAAAAGAAAGAAAAAAATAGTGAGAGTGGGAGAGCGAGAAGAGAATGGCTTTTGTCTGTATGTAATTTATGCCTAATGAACTATTTCCGGCCAAGTGTCAATTAATATATTCTGTGTATTCTGGCCCTCGGCTTGCCCCATACAGGGCATAAGGGGGCAGCAGCAATAACAACAACAATAACAACAACAGCAACAACAACGTGCCCGCACAAATGTTGTCATGATCAATTCTGGCAAAAATGAAGAAGAAGAACACA
Organism: Drosophila micromelanica; assembly: GCA_004143825.1. NCBI lineage: Eukaryota > Metazoa > Arthropoda > Insecta > Diptera > Drosophilidae > Drosophila > Drosophila micromelanica. The sequence goes on along the minus strand of SCDY01000120.1, from coordinate 150,246 downwards.
CAAAACTGTGATGTCCCCTTGCCGACTCCCCCCGAGCGCACTCTCTGGAATTATGGAGAGCGCGCTCGGAGCTGCCGTTTCCGTTGCAGCCTTTGCTCTGCTCATGCTTCTTCTTTCCGTTCTTTCTCTGCCTTCTGCTTTTGCATGTTTTTCAAGCCAAATTAAAAGTCATGCAAGCGGAATTTGTTTTCTACTGCTGATTAAATTTTCGTATGTGCGAGATGATTTTTTTGTATTTTTGTATTTTTTTTTGTATTATTGCCTTGGTATTTGTGCTCTTTGCGCCGTTGTTAATTGGGCAACCATAAAACGGTTTTGTTGGAATTTTTTAAGCGCTTATTGTTCGTCTGTGGGCGGATGGGGCGAGCATCAGTTCAGTTAGAATAATGCATTTGGTATGGAAATGAGAGAGCAGATGAAGAGAAAAGAAGATGGATGATGCTCTTCAACAGCAAAGAGAGAACAGATAAAAGATCAAGATTGTATCGAGTTAGAAGTTTGTATAGATTTGGGAATGTTTTACAATTGAAACAGGAATAACAATTAATAGATTGAAGTCCGAAATAGGAAACAATTAACAATTTAACAAATATGCTGAAAATATAAAAAACAAGAATTTTTTTTATTAGTAAATCAGAAAAATCTATTACAATTAAATAATCGAATACTTAATACAAATATCATAAAATTTTTTGGAAAATCCGTTTTAAAAATCACTCAAATAACCAAGCTTTGTAGTAATATCGGAAATACCAGACCTATGCCCGGGCGAGGCGTTTGCTTATCAGGCAAATTAATCACATATTCAATGCAAATACCCAAAGTGGCTCTGGCTGTAAATAAAGCCAATAAATATTGACACAGGTCAGAACACGAGTAGAGCAAGACGAAGATGGTACGAACAGCGGGAGGGGGCAGGGGAACGGTTGGAAGGGGAGAGACCAGGCATAACGATCGTAACTGTTGCCGTTTTCGCCCGGTTCTATGGATTCGATAAGCCCGAAAAAAACCAAGCGAACCCTCATTGAAGCCAAACCCATCCCAAGTCAACTCAATTCAATCAGGCAATAAAAATGTTCAAATGGGGAATGTGTTTGTGTCAACAGCGGGTGGAGACGGGGGTCGATAGGGAGAGAGAGGCACAGAGGAAGGCGGCAGGCCCATCAAGACCAAGTTGAAAATAATTTCCAACCAACATTTTTGTCGTTTGCTTGTGATGAAGTAATCGACGCAGGCGCAACATTTCGAGGCAGAAGACCGGGGCAACAAACAATAGGCAAAATAGATTGGGAATCTCGAGTAAGCGATTCAAGAACCGTTCAGCAGCAATCAAGCAAAACGAGCCCGAAACGCGAAAAATCAGTTGACGTTGTTATTGTTGTTGGCGCTGAAATATTTAAATTTTGACCCAACCCCAATCCAAATAAATTTTGTGGCGTAATGCGTGCAGCTGTGTGGCGGCTCTCTCTCACTACATATTCCACTCTCTCTCTCTCGCTCTCTCTCTCTCTCTCACACACACACTCTCTGTCTCTGTCTCTGTTTTGGTTTCAGTTTCAATTTCAATTTCTGCTTCGGTTTTCTCCTCGTGCTGTACTCGCATTTTGGTCTCTTGGGGTCAAAATATGTCGCATATCGTTAAGAACCCAAAGACGACAACACGTCCATAAAGCGAACGAAAACACGTCGCAGTTTCAAAATTGGCCATGTGCTTGACGATTCGTAACGAAAGTCACTGGAGGAGGGATACGCTGATCTGATGAATAGATCGTTGCTTGGCAGAGATCTTAATGTATGCGTGCTCGGTTCGGTATTGGACATTTGGGGTTTTTTTGTTTGGGCTTGACACCTTCGTACAGTTGTCCATTTCCATTCAAATGCATAGTATATATACAAACTGATATACTTTTTCGGTTGTTTTCATTTGCATTTTTTGTGTTTTAGAGACCTTAGATTAATGTTTTGTAATGCTTTCCAGTAAACTCCTTGCCAATAGATATGTATGCTTAACAATTAAGTTCACTTTTACTGTGTGGATGAAATGAGATCTTAGGGGAGATAAAAGAAAGAGATCAAAATCTGTAAGTTAAATAAAAAGATAGAGAAAGTGCAAGGAAAAGCTAAGAGTATTTTAAGGTAGGTAGTTTTTAAAATACAAAATCCAAAATAATTAATATTAAACCTGGATTTTGTTAGTATTTAATGGCATGAGAATCGCATAGAAGAGCAATCTAAATTTAAAAATGGAAAACCTTAGAACAGGTGATTAGCGTAATTTTAGTTGAAAATTCAATTATTTTTTACATTTAAGTTAATTTGATTAACTTTGGAAATTAAAAGAAAGTAAAGTATTTTTTCAATTCCCTAAATTAAATACCGAATATTATTCGAATAGCATTTGCTATGGCATTTAGTAATGGATTCCATTTTTCGTTCACAAAAGCGGAAACTCAATAACTCTGACAACTTGAAAATTCTTGCCAACGGAGAACAGTTAATGAAAATCAGCTAATTAATGCACTGAATAATCGATTGCTGCTTAATTACGATTAAAAATGGCTTAGCCAAGACACGAACCCTATAAACATGCACGTGCAGCCCGCACAACAACAAATTTACTCTTCAATCAGATGTTGCCAGAAATTGTTGCTATTGTTGTTGTTGTTGTTGTTGTTGTTGTTGTTGTTGTTGTTGTTGTTGCTGTTGCATGTGTTGCCCATGCTTTTCGCTGGCTGTTGCATTTTTAAATTAATAAACAAAATGAGTCAGTTGGCAGTCGGCACTTAAGAAGCGCTTTAGCTGTTTATATCTATATATATATATATATATTATGTATGGATGTGTGTGTGTATCTATGAGATACTTGTATTCATTAGTTTACCCCAGCGGCAGTCACCAATCAAAAACGTTTGGCTGCGCTCTCAGCTCTCAGTTTATTGCCCATTGTCGTTGTTGTTGGCTTTGTTGTTGGTGTTGTTGTTAGCTGGGCCCTCGGTTTTGTGCTTGTAATCGCGGTTTAGTGTGGGCCAGCACTTGGGCAAGCCTCATATATAGATTGTTTTTGTTGTTGCTATCGCTTATCGTGCGGGGACGTTGATTGTTGTAATTGCTGCAAGTTGCTGCTGTTTGTTGTTGCTGCTGCTGCTGGCCATTGGCCGTATGCACTGATAATATAAGGCTTCGACTCTGCTTCTGGCTCTGTCGCTGGCTTCGTGTGGTTTTTTAAGGCCTGCCTCGAAATTCTTCAAATATGGTCTTGCCACATGTGTTGCTTATCTCTGGAGTCACTCATTTGCTCGACAACTTCCATTTGTTGTTAATTACTCAGCTCGGTTTACCTAAAAACTATACAGAAAAATGGAGAAAATACCGAAAAACGTAAAGCTTCTTCAACTTTAACCCCATGGCTGGGCATTGTTTGTTTTCCTTTTTGGCGCACATTTTCCCACACGTCCGTTACAAAATGAGAACAGAAAAATTTAATTAACAATTTACAGCAACATTTGGGCAACAAAAATAAAATAGAACAACAAAAGCTTATAAGCAAAAAGTTAGATACCTGACTCTAATATACCCTATATGATATTTAAAAGAGTATATTAATATGGTATACTACATATAATAAAGAAGTTATTACGAAATAAATTACATTAAATATTATATTTTAAATATTTTTATTATTACTATAATATTTAATTCTTTATTTGCTTTTTTACATTATTATTTTTTTTTTTTCTGTTTAAAATCCATTTAATGAAATAAATAATACATATCATTGTATATACAAATTTAAGGATTTTTGAATAATCATCTTATCTCTAGGGGTTCTAATGTGTTTTTTGTTTGGTTCTTATTCTACTCCCTGTGCGTTATTTGGTTTAAGAAAGTTTCCAGCCAGACAATGTCTATATACATATGTAGATAATACAACGGATAACTGGCTGATGCGATAAAGACCATCATGTCGTTACAGGATCCGAAAAAATACAATATACAACACTATTGGAATTCAGTAGAGATTGGTTTGTTGATTAATCCGTGAATCAGCTTTTAAATATAAAAATTAAAATTTAAAAACCCAATAACGTTTTTAAATCGAATTTAGAACATTACAATTACCACAGTTTGTATGCCTTCATGAGTTAGATATTGAATTTTAAATATTTTTGATGTAAAAATCCAAATGATAGAATAATAAAATTAGCATTTAACACTATTTGTATTTGTAATTCAAATATAAAATAAAATATAACTAAATTTTTAACCGATCGTAAGAAATCACTCTTTCTGATATATTAGTCGACATATTATACTATAGACTATATGATATAATAGTAGACTTTGACACAAATATGAATTCCCGCATAGTTTCACGACAATAGCTGCGTACTTAATACAAAATATAACTAATCTGATTAATCCTAATTGGTATTAAATAGTTGATTCAGTTATCATAAGCTGTTTGCAGGCGGAATCGAACCCCTTCACACAGAGTACAGGGTATAGAAACTAGAACAAACCGGCAACGCCAACGCGAACCTTGGACGCGAGTTAGTTGGCCAGCGTGTGTTGGCCATGTTTCTGAAGCAGCCCCGACAGACAGACAGACAACCAACAACGAAACTGACAAATGCAACTACAGAGGCAGGCAGCACTTATCACTCAACAATCGGGGCCAGTTAGCGTCCCGCTATTCAAACTCGCCCCCAACCAAACTTGCCACAGCCCGCAAGTAATTACACGAGAACATGCGAAGAAGGCGCGCTCATGTGAGTGTCTATTGGGTCTGTTTGGTTTCTGGGGTCCATTCCACATTTAAATGGCCAACCAAAGTTGTTAGTTTAAACAAACAGCAATCAGGCAACGAATGAGCTCAGATTTCTCGAACAGCAAGTCCCCAAGAAATGTCCTTGTCAAAGCCAAAAGACATTTGCCAAATTATGACATTGACCAAGCCAAGCACACAAGCAAAAACCTTACAATGGGTAAGCTCTCATTTTCCTTGTTATTCGACTTGTTGTTGTTGTAGCTGTTGTTGTTGTTGTTGTCACATGTAAACCAACTGTCATAATCAAGGCGAGTTGCCCGCGGGGAGTCGACAACAGGAAAACAGCGCCAACATGTGCTATCACTGCTGCCCCAGCTCCCCAAATGGTTGTAAGAAACCTAAACTAGTAAAGAAATTTTCTGACTTCATACTGCGCTAACCATCCAACGTGACAAAGGTTTTGTTTGACGAATTGCAAAAGCTCTGCACATATCAAAATTTCGTGTTTGGTTAAATGAATATTTGGTTACAAAAAAAAAGATAATATAAAAAAAATTAAATGCTTATTACAAGTTTAGACTTAGTTTAATTTATTAGATTAAAATTATATATTTTTTTTATAAAAATACTTTAAATCTTTCTTTTGTCTAGTTCCTAGTCTAGCCTAAGTGATCAGAAAATGGATTTAGTTTGAGCTTATTTAGATAAAACCCTGAATACCTTTTTAAAAGAAATATTTATTATTATTTTATATTATATTTTAATTTAAACATTTTATGCGTATATTTGAAAATTTCTGATCAAATGAAGTTTACGTCAACAACATTAACTATTAAATCAAAGTTTTTTTTTGCCATGTAAGTGTATCACAAAATTCTTTAGAAAATACAACACAAATTAGGAACTTCAAAGGGAACACAAAAGTTTTGCGGCCAACCCCTTGAGTGGGTGGCTGACTTTAGGGAAATAATTTCGCCTCTGATATTATTGTGTTATTAGAGACGTTCTGTGGCAGTGGAGCTGGGGTATCTGGGGATACTCGAACTACTTTTAAATGTGGCACATTTTTTTGTTGTGTCTTCACTTTCGTTGGCGGAATGTGTTTTATTAGTGGTTTTCCATGCTGGTTTTTTTTATTTTTTATTTATTTTTGTTGTGTTTTTTGTGGCCAAGTTCCTTGCATTTCTCTTGTTCTCTCATTTGTGTCGACGAGTTTTCTCCCCCGTTGCAAGTTAGTTTTTCTTTTCTTTTCTGCTGTTGCCAGAGTAAACATGCACCCGAAGCGCAATCTAATTAAGTGAAGTGTAGATGCTAGACCAGTCAGAGGGGCTACTAGAACGGGGGAGATACTGATGGACTCACAGCGATGAGTGCTCGTATGTGTGCGCGTATCTGTTGCCATCCTTAGGATCCCAAGGATGGGCGATGCATGTCCTGGCGTCCTTGCCGTGCTGCTGCATGCAATTTGCCGCTTTGCTCAGTGTTGCTTTCTTGCCTCGTGCTGCATGTGACGCAAGTTTATGTAGTTGATTCTTCTCTACTTTTCCATCTCGTTTTTCTCACTCTGTATCTTGTTCTTGTTGATTTTTTGGTTTGTCTATTACGCAGCGTTATTTTTTTGTTGCTTTCGTTAGCTTGTTCGAACAACATTTAAATTGGCTAAATGGTTTTCCATTTGCTGCTCATCCTCCCTCAACACTGCCACGCCCTCCCCCACCTCAAAAATGCCCCACATTGCGTTCAATTTAAAACCCTCCGAGAAATGGCAATGTGCAGTTTTTGTTTTTCTTTTTATAAATTTTCTTCTCTGGCTTGTCAGTTCATTGCTGGGGTGTTGTCGAGATTAGTTTTTATTATGCTGGAATAGTTTACAGTTTATAAATTCTTAAACAGATGTGCAATAGTCGGAATGATTTCTATTGAGATATATGGATATTATTTTCATAAATAATGAATAGCCAGCATAAATGTGTGGATAAATACTGTAGAAAATACCTGTTAATATCTGATGAAGCAATCCAATTCAAATAAGAGCTCTTTAAATTCATATTGCGAAATCTTTTAAGCTAAAGATTAAAAGCTTTATTTATGGAAAAAGCGATATTTTTCTAGTAAATTTATAAAATATTTCATTGCTATTTTATTGATTTATTTTATAACATTTATAACATAAGCATAAATGTGTGTATACAAATTAAATTATAATAAGAGGTCTTTAAATTCAGAATGAGAAATATTGTTAGCTAAAGGTTAAAAGCTTTATTTTGAAAAAATGCAATATTTATCTAGTAAATTTATAAAATATTTATTGATTTACTTAAAAATAAATATTTTAAAAAATTTCAACATCTACATAATATATATAAATTTTTATATTAATTTTTATATTTTAATGTATGCCTTGTTAAATTCATTTTTAAATCTTAACTTATTTTTTCTTTAAACCCTTTTTTGGTTATATTTAATTATCTTACAGTGATAATTAATTAATTATAAAAATATCTTTATATGAAAGTAAGAAAAAGTGTCTTTTAATTTTAAAATGTTGAGTTCCGTTATCATAATGTGGTCAGATCCTGTTTATTTCTTAATCTTATCATAAGTGTATCCATATAATTAAACTCTTCCTTTGCTGTCCATTGTAGTGACCATCGACCATTGTCAATCAGCTCTGGAAAGTACCAGAGTTGAGCATTGCTGAGAGGACTGATATCTGTTGTTCAGTTTTTTATTTTTTATTGTGTCTTTTGTGCGTGTCCTTTGTGAAATATTGTCATTATCGTATTAAAAGCGCCTACGGTTAAATGGGCATGTAAAGTTTTACGAGTTTTACGAGTATTTACAAGCCATAAGGAAAACACAGGCAAGTCCTTTACCCTTTGCCCTTTGTTCGCAATTTTATTTTATTTTTTTTTTTTCAATTTTTTGCAATCGCTTTGTATGCATAATTTATGCATTAATTATATGGAAGCGTGCCGGACAATAACAGCAGCAACAGCAGCAACAACAATGGGCAGAGTGCAATGCACTTTAAATGTAACGATTATAAAAAGTCCATGTAAAGATATTTGCTGCTGACACGTGGCAAACTCTTGAAAATATGCAGCAATTTATAACGTGAGTTTATTTACCGCAAATTATTATAAATCGAATTTTAAGTAGAAAAAAAAGTTAAATAATAAAAAAAAGGACGCCAAGCGGAAAATGGAAATAAAACTGCGTGTAAAAATATGATAAATTACGCATACGCCGCGTCGTGTGTATCTTTTACTCACACCGCATCTATCTGCATCTGTATGCACTTAATTGCCATTTTTAACAACATTTCTGGCTCTGTGGCAATTCTCCTTTTATATGCCATTGGCATCAATATATACATCATCATTTCAATGCCATAATTATGTCGAATAACTTTAATGATTTGCATTTGCTTGGCTCGGCTTCGGCCAATCGGGTTATTTGGTAGGGTGGGGGTGGGGTCATGAGATCGCGAATTTCCAAACACGGTTTCTGCATTATGCAACAATTGAACACTTTAAGCACTGATATATGGCCTCTGATGATATATGACTGGTGAAAAATACTTTATTATATGCAATTTCGTTATTGAATTGCGAACTTTTTATATATATACTGAATGCAAGGCAATTTTATTTGAAGCCTTTTTGTTGATGTAATTGACAAACATTCTTTTAAAAAAATATATTTTTATTGTTACATTTAAAGTTTAGTTCTCTCTGAATTTTAACTTTAACTTTAAATTGTGATGTTCAACTTGCTTAAAATCTCCGCCCTTATAAAGAGATAGATATAAAACTTCCTTTCGATTGTCAGCCATAAATTGTAAATTTAATGTGCCCAAAAGACTTTTCACACACACACTTACCACTCTCGCAGTCAGTGAGTTGTCAAACAGTTTTATTGACTTTCTATACAAGTTGACTTCCTTTAAGCAACCCCACCCCACTCAAGCCAGGCCAAGTCGCAACCCGACTCGACTCGACAAATAAACAAACCTAAGGCTCAGCAGTGGGAAAATAAACACTTGGCCAGAACAGAACAGCCGAACAACAGATCAATGGCCGGGGCCGTTTAAAAATCACCAACGAAATTCGAACCCATGAGCCATGAGCATCTACAAGAAACAGATTAGAAAACTTCAACGGCTGACCAAGTTGTTAAAAACTTTTTTGCCGGACCCGAACGTGTGCTTGGCTGTCGTCGGAGCACCCCAAATCGATGGCGTCTCTCAAATTGAGTGGGGACCGTGAGCTGGAAGTTGCGTGAGTCTGTCCCTGCTCGGGCGCCGTAAAGTGTGCCGGATATCGTCCCACTGAACGAGTTGTTACACCAAATTGACATATGGCGTTGAAGTTTAGTTGCTGGTGGTGCCTTGAAACTTCACTAAACTCGGAGTCGTGCCCGCTGTCTTGTCAATGCCAATTTTTTCCGCTTGTCTATTTTGCTTATTGCCGGGGCCGAAAAACTTTTGACCAACTTTCGCCCGTGTGTGCCGTGCATGCGATGCAGCTTTATCAACGGCTTAAAGTTCGCCCAGCTCGCTGCTTAAATCTCAACACGACGGGCCGTAAAAATCTTGAAAGATGCCTTTAAAACGCTGTGGAAATCAAATTACACATTTTAACACGTTTGGCAGGGATCACTTAACACTTTGAGTAGCGCGCGCTACTTGCCATAAAGTCGAAAGCCAATTTCAATCAGAAAATGCTCGAACTATAAATACGCTGAATTCAGAACATGGTATGAAATATACTACTTTTAGATAATAGTAAATAAGATGGAAATATAAATGTAATGTTTATTTTAGCTTGACTAAAAAATATATGAATCCAATCTTAATTTTAAATTGTAGAAATCTTTGTCCAAATTTCATTATTTTCCTTGACATTCCTAATGACTTTTGTTGCATACTTTTAGATGTTTTTATAAATAAGCAATAAAGGAATCTTTGAATATTTTTTAGTTCCTTTCTTTCAATATCGGAAATTCATCTAAAACTAAAAACAAATAAATATTTAAATATATATTTAAATTTATTGATAAGTTGCACAAAGGCTTTTACGAATTAAATATACCCTAAATTGTAAAGAAAAATTTATTTGATGACAGACAAAGCATTGCGCCGGAAAGGAGTAAAAGCTAAAATACCGTCTACACATTTGAGTTGCCTTTACATTGACGACTGGTTCTGTTTCTGGTTCTGGTTCTGTTGCCTTTTAATGCCCCAGACACATTGGAATTTGCGCACATTACAAAGAAGAAAATGTTGCTACTTCCTCTGTGCCGATGTAGCTACTGCTTTGAAGTGGTTTATACTGATTAGTCGGGTAAATTGGCTTAAAAACGCGCGGTTAACACACACACAGACACACTCACACACACTCACACACCCACACAGTGTAGAGAGTCGACTGGAGACAGCAGATGGCAGACAGAAGACCAAAGACTAAGAGTCCATACTCCAACAACCAAAAAAAAAAAACCCACTAATAGAAATATCATTATCGAATGTGACTAGCAGATACCCTGTAGAAATAACAATAAATGCAGAAATAATTATTTTGCTAGAGAAAATATATAACATTCATGACAGTTTATAATAATACTACTGATAATTTACTAAATATTTTGTTCCCAACTAAAATCAACAATAAAGTCCTGTATCTCCTTCGTTAGTAAACTCTATTTACATGGATTTCTGCTTCCAGGGCACAGAAAAAGAAAATTACAGACAAATTTTGTAGCCTTTCGGTAGAGGGACAGATTCAGCACTGAGGCACATGGGAACGAACGCTGTTTAGCTTATTGCCAACGCGTTGCTAATTGGCGGTTTTATAGTTTTAGCTTGTAATGGCTTTGAAATTTTCGCCAATGCCCCGAAAAACGTGTGGCAGCCGCCAGTCAAACCGCGTTGCCACCATGATCCACAGCACCACCGATTGGCAGCCACCCGCATTCGCGCCAGGCGCTAATGATGATTGGCAGCTGTTAAAATGATTAAAGGGTGCACAAAACGTTGGATGTACCCACCGAATAAATATTTAGCTGCTCCATGCTCTGGTCGTCCTCTACGGATGCGACAACACCCTGGGCAGGGCAGGAGGGGGGAGCGGTGGGCGAACGTTTAAAAGTTTTGGTTAAAAATACCGCCTGAGTATTGAATTAGCATTGCGAGTGAAATTAAAGGTAGTTACATTTTGTGAAATTGCCGAGTCGAACTCAATTCGGCCTGCTTTAGTAATGATAATTAAGCAAGTAGGCTTTAAAAGTAGAATTTGACTTACAGTTTTATATTTTTGGAGTGGCTTAAATAGTGTAATTTATTAAATTTATATTATATTAAAATTTTATTATAAATTATATATATGTGATAATTATTATTTATTAATTATTAAATTAAACTGCAAAAATAAAAACCTTTTTTGAAACAACAATTTTCTATCCATGGATTAATATTTCACTGTGCTATACAAATTTAAAGATATAACTGTTTAACAAATTTTTACCGTATTTAAGGTCATGAAAATTTAATTTACGCAATATTTCCCTTTTTATACCCTTGAACCCATTGAAAATGGGTAAAACAGGGTATAATGGTTTTGTTGAAATGTATGTAACAGGCAGAAGGAAGAATCTCCGACCCCATAAAGTATATATATATATATTTTTGATCAGGACGACGAGCTGAGTTGATTTAGCCATGTCCGTCTGTCTGTCCGTCTTTCTGTCAGTTCGTCTGTATGAACGCAGCGGTCTCATTCAGTTCGCATATATAATACGCAATACAAGTTTATAATTTTTTTTTTTATAACTTGCTCCGTTTTATTAATATCGATACAAATCGAAACAACCTTTGGTTATATTAAAATATTTCAGAGACTTTAAGAGAGAGAGAGGCAACAAATTTAGTGCGTTATGTTTGTGTAAAAAATACGCAGATTTTGATACCTTCGGATTTTGGAAACCTCCCCCAATCGCCCCCAATATCGACAAAACCATTAAAACCGCAAATCAAATACTACAGAATTGCAAATTGGTTTGTACATAGATTTCGATGCCCCTAATAAGTTCTGAAAATTTCATAACAATCATACCTTTAGCTTAGAAGAAAACAAGGATTTTCTTTCCATAGAGGGAGCAAGCACAGTAGCTCTAAAACAGTGGGAGATTTCCATTTTTGCGATTTGCGAGGCAAACACAAAAATCAATTAAACGTACAAACTCGCAATTTTAAATTTTGAAAAAAAAATTTTCAAAAATTCATAAGGGGGAAGTACATACTTTTTAAAAAAAAAAGTCAAAAAATTTTTTTTTTAAATGAATAGATTTTAAATGTAGAATTGATTTAAATGAAAAATCATGACCAAAAAGCCATCAAACATGAAAATCGGTTCAGTTTTGAAAAATTTTTGGGTGTTTGAAATATGACCCGAATGGGCCCAAAAGCTTTGCATGTCAAAATTTTTCTCAAATTTGGCATGATGTTTGACAAAAAATTAGACTCCTTTAGAATCATCTTAAATGTTGTTTTTTATCCTTTTTATGGCAAGCAAACTCGATAAAACGTGGAAACTCACAATTTTAAATTTTGAAAAAATTTTGAATACTGTGCGTGTGTCGTGCATTTTTGTGTGTGTGGGTATGTGTATGTGTATGTGTAAATTTGTGTATGTATGTATGAGCTGAAATTCTTATGAAACCAGATGGCAGGGTTCTGGGTATCTTCTAGTCGGGCGGCCCCGACTAGAGCCTTCTCACTTGTTTTTATTAATTTTCTCAATATGTTTTTTTTTCTAATTCTCATTCAACTCATTCAACGAAACATATTTTTGCAAATTAGCTGTACAAAGAATCAATTATTTCAACAAATACATTTTACTAATAAATATTTGTGCACACTGTTTGCTTTGTGCAAAATTTTGTGACCTTTCGAAAGTTTGATTAGCATTTTTATATCCCTGAATATCCATCTGTTTGGGAAGTCGAAAAAAAACAACACACACATACCTTTCTGCATAAATCGATCAATAATTGCATTTTTTGATTAGCATTTTCATTTGGCCAAAGTAATAACGATTTGTATTTGCCAATTCATTCCGTTGCCCCCGCTTACCCCCTTACATCGCCACCCCCCGGCACATAGATGTGCAATTGTTATGTATGCAGTTTTTGGGACACATTCACATCGAACAATTGCTATGGATTCATTTTGCGTGAGAAATTTTCAATTAATATGCGCAATTGCAATCGAGTGCCAGAGTTTTTAGCATATTTCGCATAGAATTTTGCATACCCTGTAACTGCAAAAATGCCATAAGGCGTATTTTGATGTTGTATTTGTAAATAAATAAATACATTAATTTTTTTTTATTTTAAACAAGAATGCTGGCAACTTAAATGAAATGGCTGTTTAATGACTCAACATTTATTTTTTGAATTCTACATTAATAATGAGTAGATAGCAAACTACATATGTATATCTCAATTATATATAATACTAATAATAATAATTTTATATTATTTACTTTTTCTTCGCATATTGATCATTACTCGGTACGGGGTATCTTCGCGTCTGGTAGTCTCGCCTTGAATATACCTTCTCACTTATTTTTCTTTTTGGCTTAGCATACGAAACTGCAATCCCTTACTGCAGTTACGTTTATGCTTTCAGCTTTGGTTTTTTTTTTATTTTTTTTTTTGGATGGGTGGCGGTTTATGAAGTCGCCCACTTTGTATTCAAGTGTAAATTGCATTGCAGCTGCGGCATGGGGTGGCAATCTTTGGTAGATTTTGCATTTTGAGTGGAATGAATGGATACAAAACAGTTTTGACTGGGGCTTTTTGGGCCGTGTTGTCGCAGGTGGCGCCACAGTGCCACATGTGACGACGCCAAGTAGTTTGCCGCACTTGACAGACAACCAACCATCCATCTGTCCAACCATCCATCTAACCAGGCAGCCAGCATTTCAGTCAGCCATTTCTTTGCTAGTTGATGTGAAGAATTTACAATTCAAAATGCTACAAAATTGTCTTCGGTTCGCGTGCAACATCTATTTGACAGCTGTCAGTGGCGGACAACTTTGCTTACCGCATTCAGCGGAACACACAAAGCGACTGAGAGAGAGAGAGAGAGAGAGAAAGAGAAGGAGAGAGAAAGAGAAAAAGGAATAGATAGAGATAGCGATAGGGTGTGTGGCAACTTTGTCTCCGCGCTTTTGTAAATGCAAATTTTCAATCACACTCGAAACGCCTGTGTTGTCACTTGTATCAGCGTTTCCATCAACATCTTTTAGGCCTCTGTTGCCTTTGAGTCTCTATAGTCTCTCTATCTCTATCTCTTCACGTTCTTACTTTTCCTGTTTTTTTTTTGTTCGTAGCATGCGTGCGCCTTTGCATATGCAACACATTTCACACGGCTTCGCTGAGTGGTCAAGAGTCGGTCTCAAGCACAGTTGGTACAAAAGTCTGTGAACTATGTAAAATTTTAAATATTGTTTGCTTTTCAATAGTTTATTTAGGTATAAAAAAGCGGTTATGGTGTTTTGATATTACATTAATATAAAATTGATATTTTTTTTAAAAATCAATGCAACTAATTTTCTTTGTTCTATTTACACTTGTTTAAAGTTCTTCTTAAATCGAATTTTAATAATTTTTACTATTTGTAAAAACAGAATTTTTCACATTGCTCACAAATTCCGTTTACCAGCTCTAAATAAATTAAAACCAATTTATAAGATTCAATTATCGTTAGATCCCGTTCCATGCATGTAGATGGATTTTTTTCTATTTTTTTTTTTTATGTTCAATTCATTTTGCTCCCATTGTGGTTAAATTCTTGGACTTTCTTCGTGGCTGTAACCGCCTATGGCAGCGGAAGTTGTTTTGCATGTTCGACAATTCGAATTTTTTTCATTTTTGCATAGGAACTGACGATTGCAAAGAACTTTTGAATATTTTGCAACTTTAAGTTCTGCAAGTTTTGTATATTTGATTCTCGTTGGGGCTGACACCTGGGGCGCTCTGCTTTCAACTACCAAAGTTCATTGATGTGCTTTTTTCCATCTTCTTCTTTTTCGTCTTTTATGTGCCATCAAAGGTAAAGGGAAATCTCTAAAGGCGCTCAAAGTAGTTTTACGCAAAGTGCCAAAGAAATGTCAATAAAGATACATACATACGTATAGAAAAGAATGTATGGGAATGAGGAAATAAAAGCGAGACAATCCTACAGATGTAACGCCAATTGGCCACATTAAAAGCAGAGCTTGTAAAAATATTTTGCTGCCAAGTAATGTCCTTAACAGTCCCTGCTGCCTTGAGTGCCCAGCGCTGCTCGCCACAAAAATATCCTTTTATGATTTATCCCAGCGGTGCCAGTTAAAAGTTCCACAAACATGCGGCCAACTATGACTCCGGCTTCTCTCTATATTATCCGGGGACGTTTTTAATAAGATTGTGTGGGCGTGCGCCCGCAAGTGCCACGGATATCTACACACAGTCTGCCGGTTGCCGGCTTGTAAGTAAGTTATTTAAAATTATTTATGTGTCAATTATTGGAGTTTTTTTTTTCTTTTTTGTATTGGGGCGCCCGAGCAGGGACCAAATCGAAATCTCGCCTCTGCCCCAACACTTTGGCAATTTATGGTTTCACAAAAAAGTATTAAATAGCCGGGTCATAAACTTGTTCGGATTATAGCATTTCTGACCAGTTTAGTCTAGTTTTGTTCTGCGATTGCAGTTATTTATTTGGCTGGTCAGTGGGTCACTTAAAATAAGGACAACACATTACAGCCAAAATGAAATACGTGCTAAGTAATACCAATTGTGTAGAGAAAGGGGAAATCTGAAAAGTTGTGAAATGTATTATGGAAATCTCTTGATATACAATTTATTCAAAGGCTTATCTGACAACCATTTTTTTCTAAATATATTTTCAGTTACTTAGCGCGGGACAACTGTAAATCAAAAACAATCACCAAGCGTGACCATATATTTAAACAAAGCAACGGTAAAAGTAAAGCCAAAATATCAAAAAATCGCGCATCATTTAGTGTTGGAGCGCGTTGCAGGCGCCATGGCCCAGTTATTGTCAACAGGATGCGGCAAATATGCCACTTTTATGGGACGCTTCCGCATCCGGCCCAGCGCAGCCAGAGAGACCGAGCGAGGTAACAAAGCGGATATAGTTGGTAAATTACGGCACAACCTGCGACTCGCAGCATGCGCAGCCTCAAAAAAGAGACAGAAATATACAAACACAGCAGGGAAGAAAGCGAGAAAGAAAGAGAGAGAGCGAGACACTATGCAAAAAAGTAAAAGAAATGTAAAGTGCCAACGCACTAGGAAAAGTATCTAAAAGTATGTTGCTAAAAAATAAGACACCGGAAAATAGTTGGAACTTTTACACACCGAAACATGAATACACTTTGCTTGAAAATATGTGAATACCTTAAATGGTAATAGAAAAGAATAACAAATAAAAATAATAAATTTTATTTTTAGTATTTGTTGATTAATAAAAATACAATTATTGCAGCAAATTAAGAAAATAGAAAAGATGGTAATAGAAAAGAATAAAAAACAATTAACTGGATAAATTAAATATTATATGGTATAAAAATATGTTAAATAAAAATAATATATTTTTTAAAAAGTATTTGTTGATCAATAAAAATATAATTATTGCCGCAAGTTAAAAAATAAAAATTGCATTGCATTACAAAAATTAGAATTTATTAAATAATGTATTAGTAAGTATATATTCAAGATACTGTAAGAAGAAAGAAAGCGGTTGAGTCTGCTATTAACTGTTCAACTTGTGATCACGAAGGTAAGCATTATATAGACTCATAACAAAGTCATAATACCCTATGCAAGCATATAAAAATGGCATATTAAATGTGGCATGAAGGCGGACAAGCGCAAGTTGGGGCACAGGCATGCGGCAACTGGTATCGATAGCAACAGTTGCAGTTTGCAGTTTGCCGTTTTCAGTTTGGTAGCAGCCGGAAGCAGCTGGTGGCAGCTGTTCGTGTTGGTGCCGCATTTTTTAGTTTTACGTGTGGCACGTGCGGCAAACATTGCCCAGCCAAGGCGTGCGCTTGCCGTAGATGCAAAACTCTTAGATGCAGATGTTGTTGTAGATTTTCCTAGCACACACACGTGTTTCGCCCTCACCTCCGCGCCCCTCTTCTCTGTTCGCTTTGTTTCACGACTTTCAGCAGCGCGTAAATGTAAAGAAAAACTGTCAGCTTTGCTGTGGGCGACCGGGCATGGCTAGGTGCACTTTAAGCCATGGCCTGCCACAAGTTTGAGTTACGGGCCGCATTTTCAACATGCAATCTGCAATCTAGAATCTACAATCTGCACAGCTGCGTAAGTGCGGCCTCCGAGGGGAATTCTAAGAGGAGCATCCCTGATTGGCCCCACTTCCCAATGTGGAGCACTGCAGCAGTTGCCAGGACGACACAGCGGCAATTGAGACCATTGGATTCACTCGGCAATTGGGCTAGTTAAAGAAAATTTAGAAAGAGGCGAAACAGATATTTAATTCCTGAGAAAGGCATTTGCCTTAAAGGCAAATTAAAAACGTTTCAGGCGAAAAGCTTACAAAAAAAAAGTTATTAGCATACACTTTTATTTAAAACTTTACCATTAAATGAATTTATCATTTTAAATCAGAAAATGTATAAGCAACCATTTTCAGACCTAATAGATTTTTGCAAAATAAAAAAAAGTTGTTTTATAAAAATATTTATTTCTTATAACAATAAAATTAATATTAATAAATTATTTATATTATTTTTTTCTTTCTACTTGAAGAAGACTTTAAAACATTTCTTTTACAGCTATTTATTAATATATATTTATAATAATATTGTATATATCATATTTAAAAAGGCAACCTTGGCCCTAAAATTACATTACTTGAAAACCATAAAATAAACATATTACGAAAATATAAATTTAGCGTATCCAACATATTTTTATCTGTAAATTCAAAGTAAATATTAACTCTGACTTATTACAACTAACTATTTGGATCATTTAGTTATAAAGAGCATTAGATTCATCAAATAATTTTAAACTTTAATTGAAATACTTTTCTAATTTTTTATTGATTACATAAACTTATTTGGGAATATTATTAAATACCTAAAAAATTTAAGATAATGCTTTAAACTTCTTGTAATTTGGCTACAACATTTTTGGTGTTGCTAAAAGTTTTTGACTATTCCACAAATTTGATAATTTTATCTATTCAAATACTTGAATATAGTCCTAATAGCTGAGCTGTGCAAATTGTTTGCCACAAGAAACGAGCTCCAGTATGCCACAAAACCAAGTACAAAAGTGTCGTAAAATAAAATCAAAATGTAGAAACAAAACAAAAAAACACACTAGCAAAAAAATAACCAAAAACAAACTTTGAACTTTAAATAAATTTTTTTGACTTTAGTAGTCAAGTGGAGTAAAAAAAAAAGAAAAACTACAGCAGCAAAGTTCTTAAATTAAAAAAAGGAGTATAGAAAATAAGAAAGTACACTCTTGTATATGATGCTAGACTTCAATATACCCCCTAACCGCGCTTAAAGTTTTGCACTTTTATAAATGTAACCATTTTATGACTACAGGGTATAAAAAGTGCAAGAACAAAAAGAACAAGATAAACTTCAGCTACTCATGTACACCAAAATGGGTGGAAGGAAAACGCGCTGAAATAATGGGCCCAAAAGCCTTGGCATTAAGTTGAGTTGAGTTGAGTTTAACCAGGAGGCAGCGGTGGCTGGCTGAGCAGCCAGTCAGGAGCAGGATGTGTGCTCTGCTCAAGGATATGAGCGGGCATAAAATTTAATGCCCGATGCCTGAATTTGGCAGACTTTTGCGCAAGGATATGTCAAAGAGGACGACACGAGTAGCAATATCAGCTGCATCGCTGGCTCGACTCTGTTGCATTATGAATGCCGCATAATTTAAGCGCATTGCTGTCCTGTCCGGCAAAGGACCAACTCGCTGGCGCGCTTTAATGCCGTATGCCATGTGCTGGCGCAGCAACTGGGCAGCAACTTTTTAAATACAGTTTACTTAGTTGTTCTTCAAGTGTTTGCGCAACGCTTTAAAATCTCGGCCAAGAGCTAGCGCCGCTCGCCTCGCTTTCATTTCTGCCCAGTTAACGTGTCCTGGCAGTGACCACTTTTTGTTTTTGGTCAAGTGTCCTGCGTGCGTGCCGTGTCCTCCTAACACACCATCGCTCTAATGTGGTGCACAACTTTGGCCCAAAACTTGCCAGTTACGAGTATTCACAAGTACTCAAAATTGACTTGCACTGCAGCTGAGACGTGCCCAACGACAGGATATTACGTGCATAAGTGAGTGAAAGGATTGCATTAGATGTTTGTAATGAGCGTAAATGTACAAAAATATTTCCTCGTATACATTTACAGCCACTTCAGCAAGTGGCCAGGCCAAGTTTAATTGAGATGGAAACTTTTGAGTTAAATTAGGAAAAAATCGTTCTTGCTAATTTTATTTTTAGCTACTAATGGTAATGTGAAGGCATTTAGTCAGAGTTTCAATTGATTATTTCCAAACTATTAAAAGTAAATGAATTGCAAATTTGTATTTTTAAAATTAATTAGTTTAATTTTATTATTTTTATTTTTATAATTTTTAATTTTTTAAAGGCTTTTGAATAATTGCATACAATTCTTATACTGGCTACACAATATTTATTTCATTTACTGTTGCACAGCTTTTTTCAGTTGTAAAAAATTAAATTATTTGTCTGATTTACATACGACACAATATGGACTTTGGCTTATGTGCAGCTATTCTTTAAAAAAAATATTACAACAAAAAGTACTCTAGAGAGTAGTTGTAAAATGGGTGGTCGATAAAAAAACAATAATACATAATATACATTGCATTGTTTGGTTATTCCTATCTCCCCCTATCACAAAAAAAAAAGAAACGTGCAACGGAAATGAGCATAAAGGACACGGACAGAGCTCAGCAACAATCTGTAAAGAGTGTCCTTCATGCAGCAGTGATATGGATATAAATGCGAATGTGGACACAGATATAGATATAGACATTGGATTGTATTGTATACAATGAAAATCTAATCTATTTTTGATGAATCGCAATTGTAAATTTCAACAATGCAAGCAAATCGAATGCGTATTTTTATTATATATAAGACTTGGCAAAAACCCTGGAAAAATTGTTTGCAACATCTTTGAGTAATACTAAAAATACACAATTTTCAGAGTTATTTTAGAATTAATTGAAATAGCAAAAACTAAAACGGAATAAGTAATATCTGAGTATGTTAAAATAAATTATGTTTGTGTATTTTTCTTTGAATTCTGTTTTATAGACAAAGTATTGTTAGTGCAACTACAAGTCTACCCTTCAGGCAAAATACTTTTTGCGATATCCTCTATAATTTCGTTGTCTAGTATTTTATTTTATAATGCAATTGAAATACTCGGCCAATATGTGCTTTCGCCTAGTTGTGCATTGTTTGGTCACATTTGGGCATCCCCATTGATGTTATTGCTGATGCTGATGATTCTGATTTCGTATGCACAAAAAGAGTGGAGTGCCATGTAGAAATTGTCATCAATAAAATAAATTGTTGTATGTAATATTTTCATTGCGTTCGTATTTCAATCTATTTGTTTTTGTTTATGTATTGCAATTGGCCCAACAAAATTAACAGAGAATAAAATAATTGCTTACATATTGATACCAGCATTGAGTTCAATTGCTCTGCATTTCAGATTGGGAGTACTAAGTGGATGTGCATCAATTTTGTATGGATTATGAACTCAGATCGCAAGGGATTGCTAGAGAAGAGGAACCATTTCATATTACTAAAATTTTATAATATAAAAAAAACTCATTAACAAAAACTAAAACTAAAAAAAGCTAAAATTTCGATGTACTTTTAAACACTTTTAAACAGTTATAAAATATTTTATAAAAAAAACATTGAGAGATAAAGCTTTATATTTTCTCTATCTTTAAATTTATTTTAGTCGCTACAGAGGGTACCTATAAGTCGGATACTCTTGTTTCGCTATATTGTTTTTTTTCCGTTTTTAGCTGTTTCACGCTAGCAACAATTACTGTTAGGTCGAGCGCATTGAAATTATTAATTTATGCGCCTAATTGGATTATATGGCACGCTTACATTTATTATGAACAAGTTTTACATTTCGATTCAATTCAATGACCAAATATATAAAATTTATATATTTTTTTAATTTTAGTTTTGACTGAACTAGAATCGAGTTTGTTGCGTGTTTGAGTGTTTAAATGTGATAAAACCAAACTCACATCATCAGCTGGGGTTGAGTTTAAAATAAAGCTCGCTTATGGGATGGACAATGAGTTTTAAATAAATGTTTTGAAGTATCATTGAGGTCTCAATGTTCTAATCATTATAATAGCATTTGGTTTTGAAACAAAGCACTAATATGGTTTAAAATAAAGGATTTTAAGTACTGGCTTTAGTAAGCCAAATATTTATGAAATTATTTAATTGTATTGGTTGGAGTGAGATATTTTTGTGACAACGTAAATAAATTTAGCTTATTATACAAATCTTAAATTATAAACGCAATGAATTCTAAAGTCAAAGGGAAAAATATCTTTAGTGTGCTTATTGAGATTAAATTAATTAATATAAATTTATTAAATTTACAAATATCAGAAATTTTTAAGAGAATATATATTACAAAACAAAAAAAATTACAGCTGGCTTATATATTTTTTATGTTTACTTATTTAATATTGTGCTTTATCATCTAATAAATATATTCTTTTTATATTATTTAATATTGTAAAAATGGCAATAAAAATTTTGTAAAATTTTCAGATTTTCAATTGCTGCCCAACACTGAAGAACTTTTTCATTGTCTTGGGTCTGGATAAAGATTTATCAAGCAACTTTTGGCCCAGGTGATGTCTACCTAAAGAGTTGCACATTAATAACAAAGACAACGGTCACAGATAGAAATTGAGACACGCTAAGCTTATAAATATGCCCGACTAAATTAACTGCCTTATAAGATTGACGACGACGAACTCAACAAGGCACCGGTCCATAAAATTTACAGCAAATGCCAAAACAAAAGGCTAAAATCTTGTCGTAAATTTCGTAGGCAGGGCAAAAACAATTAAACAATGAAAACTGGACAGTCAAACGGCCGGGGATGCCAACAGAACAGGTGTGACCAGGTACTTTTGCCTAGTTACGAGCCTGTCTGCACTCCATCATCGGGAGCAACTGCTGTTGGCATTACTCAAGGCTTGTGCTTGGTTCAGTCTGTTCATGGCTTTTGATACCCTGTAAATGTAAAAGGAATAACTTTAGGAAAATCAGTAAGTAACAGGTTTTAAAGGTAATTTATTTATTCTAATTCATATAATGATTAACAGAAAGAGAGAGATTAGCTCTGTTTTATTAATAAAAAATTAATATATTATGATGGTGAAAATCATTTTGGGAATTCTTTTTTTATTACTGTGAAATTTATAAATTTAATAAACGTCTTCCATTCTTTCGTTCCTTTTGATAATAAATTTATCTTTGTGCTTAACTTCTAAACCAAAATGATAATAATAATATATAATATAGGATGCACCATATTTTATTTTGTAACTATATAAAAATAATTGTTTTTTAATTAAAAAGAAAAATATTTCGTTTAGTAACCCACGTAAAATGGGACATTTTATCTAATATCTTATCCTATTTCTAAAGAAAAGAATATATATTCTTTAAAACGTGAAAAGGGGTATCCCATAGTCCATCATTCTTTGTCGCTTGCGTTGTGCTTGTTGTTGTAATGCTTATTGTAGGGTAGACAAAGGCGCGTGCCATTTGCCAGTTGCCTGCCGACGACACCGGCGCCTGTAAGCAGACAACAACAAAATTATTATTTATAAATTGCTTCTGAGTGTGTTGGTGTGTGTGTATGTGTGTGTGTCTATGCAACACCTTTCGCCAAGTTATCGCCCATCCTTTTCTAACCCCTTCGGTCCCATTGTCTATTATATTGGTGCCGGCAAAATCTTTTGACTTTTGTATAAACTTTTTTAACGAGGGGGGGCGGACATTTCAGTCCAAGTCCAATGTTTTGATCTTGTTGTTGTCGCTTTGCCCATTGGCATTTATTGTGTTCGCTCCGATTTCGCCCCATTGTACCGGCAGGCCTTTTGTTTAAGCGTTCCAACAACCTGAAAATTATTGCGCCTGCATTGCTTTGGCAGTTCAAGTGCAGAGCAGAAATCACGAGAGGCAGCGACAGAGACGGACATATTTCTGCTTTAAGAGATGGAGATATGTATATATTTTTTAATTAAATACTGAGTGCCCAACTGTACAAATACATGTTTTGAAATTCATCAGGGTATTTTTTTAAAAATCTTTTTTGCGTGCTTTTCACATTTCAATAAACAATTTTTATTGCAATGCCGGCATGTCCAGTTTCCGTCCCTCTGGGACATGCACTTGTAATAATATTTCTTTTCTATTTTCAGTCATTTTCCTGTTGTAAAAAGTCGACAGCTTTTTATACATCTTGGTGTTAGTTTAAGAAACTACATGTAAAATATAAGTTGTTAAAATTTATCTATGAGCTGCTGTAGCTTAAGGAGTAAATTACGATAAATAAGATGTAAGATATTCATAAGAAAATAATTTGAATTTAAATTCCATTCGAATTGCACGTATTAACCCAATTACTAAATATCTCAAGTTGCCAACACTTTCCTCAGTTCTTGTTCCGCATACTTAAAATCCACTTCAGTTACAAACTCATAACTAAATATCTAGAAAAAATTAAATGAAAAATTAAACAAAAATAAGTTGTGGAAAAACTTAGGCATTTAAAACTCATTTGATTCGCTAAAAGAAGCTGCAACTGCAACTGCAACTGCAACTGCGGCTCTAAGCGTTTGGCATGTGCTACTCGATGTTGTGTTTCTCTTGCTTCGCCTTCTATTTGTTGTTGCAACATTTTTATAACGTTATTTCCCAACTGAGTTAAGTAGCAAAAACTCAAACATTTCCCCCCCACACACACATCGCATAATTACGCAAAGTGAACCAGGAAAAAAAAAAGTCGGCCCGGTGAGGGAGACCGGAGGCAGAGCATAAAAAAGAACTGTAATTAGTGGTGCGAAATTAGTGTTATCCTAGAGCGCAAAAACATTGGAAAAATAATACCGCAACTCCCGCCCTCCCATAATCACAAGCCCAAATAGCGAGCTTAAAAGTGAAATGAAACACACGCTGATAGTTTTTTAATGTGTGTGCGTGCATTCATATGTGTGCGTGTGTGTGTGTGATGTATGAATAGAAGCAGGTGTAAGCTATGCCAGCATGAACTCTCCTGCTTTCAAGGCACTTCCATCACGATAGAACCCCGTCCCTCCCAACCATCCCCCAAGTCAAACCCCACCTCAGCGCCACTGAGGCAGAAGCTTAGCAAATGCCCGAGCTGCGAGTCGGCAGCTTCATAAAGCGGGCTATTTGGGTCAACAACTCGACTGCGAGTGCTAACATGGGGGTGGCAGGGGTGGCAGGGGTGGCAGGGGTGGCAAGGTTGGGTACGGGACTGGGACTGGGCTGGGGTGCCACCAGCCAAGGCAGGTGGAATCGACGGTGGTTGATAGCGAAGCTTTGGCGCGCCAAAAACTTTTTATGAACTGTTAAATTTCCAATTAGCGCTGATTGTTGCGATTTAACTCAAAACAAATAGCGCGTGTGAGGCACCAGACCCTACAAAACCCCCCCACCGCCACCCACTTTCCCCACTAAAACAAGGTGAACGCCAAGAGAAAAATGTGATATTTTAGTATGCGAGCAGGTGTTGTTTTTTATAAAAAAAACTTGTTAACGGACTCAACTGTATTACCGTTAGCAAAGATCAAAACTGATCGACTTAAAAATTGAATTTTATTGTTAACCAAATGAGAGAGAGAGAGAGAAAAAGAGACAGAGGAAGACAAGGAGCAAGAGTACAAATATCCAAGGTAAGAGAGAGAAGAAAGTATATTAAAGATAAATAAAGAGCGAATTAGTGAGAGAGAGAAATTGAGAGTTTAAAAGAGAGAGAGAGAAAGAGAGGGAGAGAGAGATAGAGCGAAAGATTTCGAGATTGATTTGAAACACAAATAACTTTTAAATAACACACAAATAACTAAAAACAGCAAAGGTCAGCAGGCATTACTTGAATTCATGAGAATCGCGTAGAAGGGTCTATATTGCCTTGCTAGACAATGAGCATAAAGGGGTTTATAAAGTTAACAGATACACGATGCCAAGTTATATGAATTAACATAAAACATCCAAGCTGCTGATAACATTTTACTATCAGGAAAGAGAAGATAAACATCAGACTATAAAAAATTAAAATCTAGAATAGTGCAAAGATATTCATATGCGAATAAATATTTATATATTAATATCTCAATTACTCTCTAAGTCTCTATATGCACATTTATAAGTCTGCTTTTGTAGGAGATTCACAGACATACAATTTTTAAAAAATTTCTCGGGGAACTGGTCAATGTGTTAAATCAATAATTAATGCACTTGACAACGTCGACCGTCTGATCCTTTGAGTTGCCCAGCGCTATTGGCTCCTGTATGTCCTTTTCCTTATCTCTGTTGTTCTTGTTTGTTGTTTTGGCTGCATGTGTCAACGCCCATGCTCAGGCGAGAGCTTGCCGGAAACAGAACCCACGAGCTTTTTATGACCATAATGTGTATGCACACGATTCCCCCTGTATCTGTATTTATACGAATATGTGTATCCGCAGCTCAATATCCGTGCGATATCCGCATATTCAGTTGCAACAGGCTCAACTTGAGCCCCCCACCCCCCGACTCACCTCGAACTCCTTTAACGTTTCTCCCAACAGATGAATGTCTGTTAAATATTTATGAGCATCGAAATGTTGCCTCAATGCATATTATAACAAATGAAACGTCAATTTCATGCGAAAAATGCAAACAGCATCGAGTCCAGGGACCAGGGACCAGGCCCCAAGTGCTCGAATGAGAAGCTGCCTCAGTTTCACTGCGACTATCATTCGATTCACTATTCGTGAGTGTGTGTCTGTGTGTGTGTGTGTGTGTGTGGGTGTGTGTGGGTGTGGTACCTGCACGTGACATGTTTCCTTGCTCCTAGGCAGCTGGAGCCTATAGCAATTTGCCAGTGCTGTTCGAGTGGGCGTGGCTTTAGGCGCTACTTCCTCGTTCGGTTTCTGCACAATTTCATTATGGATTTTTATGCATGTCCCCAAGCGATGCGCATTGAATCCCCAAATCGTTTGGGGTGTGCTTTTATATAACACAGTGCAACTTGAATAACGAGAAGAGTTCATATAGCCAAACAATAATATTTGTTGCATTTGAAGCCTTTAAAGAACTTTTACTACTTTAATTCTGCTCTAAATCTCACACTTTTCTAATTCGTTACTAATATGTTTTCTTAAGTTTATTCTAACCCAAGTACAACACGCGTTAAGTATACGACCAGTTGTCTGTAATGCGCAGCTCAAGTGACCAACTCTTTAAAAAGCTACAGCAAAAGTTGAGCAACTGCCAGGCCGCAAAGCGTTTTAACTTTATGCTAATTAACTAAGCGCATACTCCTCACATTTTTTCTGCACCCCCCCTTAATCTTTATTCGCTTTCGACCTTAGTCCCCTTGGACAGAGAAAATCCCTAACTAAAAACGATTAAACGTCATTAGCATTATAATAGCATCGCGACTTTGACTTTGAACGCCAATCCCCGCTAAACCGCGCTTACCCCCGGCTATCCTCGCTTACCCCCGATGCCCAGCCAATGAATGGCCAGTCATTCATCTTCATAGTATCAGTAGCAGCGGCAGCAACAACAATGGCAAACTCATTTAGGGTTTCACTTTAATTGTAATTAAAGCGATTATTAAGGCACAAGTGCCAACGATTTTTTTATGTCCATACTATTTGCACATCACATGGAAAGAGTATCTTTAACTTACGTTAAGTATGTAAAAACTAACTTAAAATTTTCTTGTAAATCTGATTATTTTACAGGAATAAAAATTACATAATATTTTGTACATTGGTTTGCGCATTTTACAAAATAATTTAACAAAAATAAAACTATTTCCTAAATTTCTTCAATACTCTATAATACAGGATATCTTCTAGTCGAGCACTTTAAAAAATATTTTATTTTGTTTTTAATGCTCTTAAATTTCACGCTTAATCTTTGCTACCTGCAACTACCTGGCAGCTTATTTTCAATTTAAAAAGTCGCAGCAACTTTTTCTATTTGCCCCACTCGACTTTGCCAGAGAGCCTAAAGGCTTTTGCTGTTAACAGGCGGGTGAGGAAAAACTGTTTCTTGTTGCCTTTTACAAAAGGATCTGCAGCAGGCCTCCTCCTCTCCCCTCCTACCAAAAAAAAAAACAACAAAGTTTCGGCTTTCTGTTATTTCTTTGCTGGCGACAAACTTGTGAGCTGCTCGAGTGGGTCCCCAAGCATACAACTAAGTTAACTTTGGTAGTTTACTTCCATTGAATTTAAATTGATTTGTTTTTTAGGCAGGGGAGCTACAATATTCAGTGTTCAGTGTTCGGCAACAAATCCAGCCGAAATTGCTGAGAGTATCAAATGTGTTTATCAGGAGGCAAATAACACAATAAAAGCAATTAAGTGTGCGTCAGGAAAAAAATCAAATTAAAATTAAAATAGAAAAAAAAGAAAAACTTATCCCTGTTTACCCTAAAAACCAGTCCTGCATTTTAAATCAATTTACAAAAGTGTTGCCAACGAAACATGTGCAAATATGGGAACTCTAATGAATTCTGGGATAGTAAGAATAAATTCATTCGCATCCTTAACTAACTTAAATTTTTTGCTTCAAAGAGTTGTGTTTCTCAGTCACAAAGTAGAATAATAATAAAAAATAAATTAAAATATTAATAATATTGTAAAATGTTAGTTAGCTAAGCCAGATTATTATTTGTATTATTATATATATTATGTTATTTTATTTAAAAATTTCATCCAATTAATGCTCACTGAAACAAAAATTGTAATCGATGTAGAGATTAAAAACACATTTGTAGATTTAATAATATGATTTAAAATTAGATTTATTGATACATTATCATGTGTCTTCTATGGCACAAATACAGACTCATCTTTTTCCAAATGCTGTAATGAGATTACTTTACATTTAGCCACGCCCACAACCGTTTATTGCTGATTGCCTCGGTTAAACGCAACTGCAATGAGATAGAAAGATAAAAAGGTGAAATAAAAATAATTTAACGATATTATTAAAAATGTTTATAGGCAGTCAAAAATTATAGAAATAGGAATATAAATTTCAAAATTTGGTTCGAATCGCAGCTATAAAGCTTTAATTAATTTTATGGCCAGTCGAAAAACTCAATTAATATGACATAGATCACTTTTAATGGTCGCTCGTCTAATTAAAAGGCCTCACATAGAATATTAGCCATAAAAAGTTTTATGGCTACAAAGAGACGCTGTAAAACGGATCCAGGCAATTAGGCAGCATGCAAAAATATGAGGGGGGGAGACACAAAAAGTGGAACACAGAATGAAAAACAAATATTATTGTGGATGGGAGAAGCCCCGTGGATGACAAGTGACAAAAATGTAGAAAGTACTACTCGAACACTTGCCCAAATAACTTGCAGGCCACAATTTTTTTGCTTGGGCTTTTTTGACATTGGCCACAACTTACCATTTGCATGACACGCTGTTAACCATGAAGCTTTGGCCTAATGAAAGTTACAATGAACAAGAAACAAGAAAGAACGCTGCAGCCGGGTGTAATCGACAGCGTAATCGTTTACAAAATTATATGTTTTTATACTTTTCTAAAACAAAAAATTAAAAAAAATATTCTAAAGGAAAAATCATCCCCAAAATAATGTTATTAAAAAAAAAATTTTCCAAAATGCCAAAATTTTACATGTAGAATCAAACTAATTAAAAGGTCATGACCAGAATCGGTTCTGTTTTAATGGCATGATTTTTGACCAAAAATGTGACTACCTCAGAATCAGGTTAAATGTTAGTTCTTATATTATTTATGCCAAAAACATTTGACTAAAATTGCAAACTCGCAATTTTAAATTTTAAATTATAAATTTTGAATTTTTTTTTATTTTTTTAAGTGAGTGTCTAAAAAATAAAAATCAAAAACAATTTTTTTTCAAAAATGCATCAATTTTAAATGTGGAACCGACTATAATCAGAATGAAAATCGGTTCAGTTTTGAAAAAGTTATTCCATGTCTTAGTTCTCAATATACAATACCGGTCTTTGCACAAATCCAATATACTCCAACTACTTTAAGAACTACTATAAAAAGACTTGACAGCTATTGTTTAAATTGATACATTAGGGCATATCATTAACAGACTTAAATATTTTCGAAATAAAAAATACCCCTATTTGAACTAAACGGTTTAGAATTATATATATATAAATAATTAAATATTAGGCAATAACTATTAAAGATTTTAATAAGCTTATTAAAAAAACTTTTAAAGTCAAAAAGTGTATTATAAAGTTGTTAAATAATTATTACTAAAAAAGTTCAAGCTGTCAGCTTTAAAGATTTTCATTGTGAGTAGATCACCAATCGGGTTTGTATACCCTCTCATAACATTTTTGTGTACACGGTATTACAAATGGTAGAAGTGAAGAGCAAGGAATAACAGACGCCACATACTTGACAAGTGTGTGTGTGTGTGTCTCAGGAGCACGACACAAAGGAGAGATGGAGATGGCGACAGTAGATACTAGATAGTAGACTCCCAGTGTGTGTTTCTACGTGTGTGTGTGTGTGTGTGTGAGCTGTGGATTTTACGCACTGCTAAATAAGCAATTTGCAAAATGTCCAAACCAATAACATAACAAATGACAGTGGCTCCAACAGCGTTGCGGTTAGCTGACTGGATAACTGGCTGGCTTGGTTGGGTTCGGTTCGGTTCGGTTTGGTTTGGTTTGGTTTGGTTTCGTTCGGCTAGGTTAAAAGATGGCAGATGCAGCTGCAGCTGAAGCTCAAGCTAATGAAAATAAAGGTTAAGGCAACCAAACGGCAGTCATGCAACGTCGTGGGGCACGTACCACACGGGCGAGTGTGAAAGTTTTTCTTGTCAGCCCGTGTGGCTGCAAAATATTTGGTTTGATTGGTTTGCTTTCCCACACCAGTGTCTCTCCACACACAAAGCCCGGCCAAGTGGTTCATTCAAATTCCGCCGCATGTTGTGAACTCTCAAAGCGTTTGCCCTTGGGGGTTCGCACAACCACAAAAGGGGTTAAACAAAAAATAGATGCAAAAAAAAAGAACTTGAATGGAAAATTGCAGGTGTCAGCAATTGACACATTGCAGAAAAGAGCTTAGGGAGGGAGGGATTTGGTAATTAAGTTATAAGGGTGCTAAACACACAACAGTAGAACATACAAACATTAAAATGAAGGTAGAAGGCATTTGACAACGAGCAATAATTTGCATAAATACTACAAAATGTTGCACTCAATAGAAAACTAAATTATACTATATCTTAAAAATAAAATAAAGAAATAATATAGCATAAACTTTGAATTCACAATTTTTCTTGAAGTTTTTTTTTTTTTAAATAATTTAAACATTTCAAAAATTGCCTTTAAAATTAAATTTTTGTTGAGCTACTTTTCTTCTTACAGTTCTCGTATCTTATCCTGCAATGTTATTTTTCGAGTGAAAATCTCATTAATTGGCAAACCGAACCGCAACAGACAATGGCGAATTGCCACAATAATGGCCAAACTCTTAACGGGCCAGATGCCAGCGCCTAAAAGCACACTCTGAATATTTAAAGCCAGGCCAGCAAAGGGGCCCACAGTATTTAGTATACGGCCTACGACAACGTCGAGAACGTTGACAACGTCAACAGCATCAACACAACCACAAAACATCAAACTCCGTTGCAGCATCAGGCAAATGGCTTCATGGACCTCGGCCAGGGTCTGGGCAACTTCGAGGTTACGGAGGCTAAACGCAAAGCCGTATAATTTACAGCACACCTCAGTGGGCAGGGAACTTCAGGGTAGGCTCAACCAGACAGAGATAGCGTACAGTGGGACAAAGTGCATTTAAATATGGAGACATATTTTTATTAATAAAAAAATATTGATATAAAAATCAGATTAAATTGTGTGTGTTATTATGATTAGAATAAATTATTTGTATTTGTATATAAATATTGCAATATGCATTCATCAAGTAAGGGGTATATTTTTGAGACACTTTAAAAGTTTAAAACTAACCTAAATTCATATGCATTTCATAAAATTGTTTTTGCTATTATCATTATTATTATATTATTATTATTTTTTGTCAACTTGATCGCTTGTTCCACTGTGCAGAGGAGAGGGCGTGCCCTCATTGATGCATTTGACAGCGGCGACGATGAGGGCGTGTCTAAACACCTACACCGATGATAATGGGGCTACGTCTGTTTATGAATGTAACGTTGACCAGCGATGACGATGACGATGACGACGACGACGGTGATGATGGGGATGGTGATGGGGATGGTGATGGCGATGATGAGGATGAGGATGACAGCACGCATAATTGGCGCTGTGCATCTTGAAGTCGTGCGGCGTTTTGTGCAGCTGGGGTCGTGCTGGTTTTAACCGAAGCAACAGACGTGCCGGAAATCAACTTAACACAACCGCAAAAGCGCAATCTCCTTTCGTATGGCAGCCACAATGGATTTTTGTTTCCTTTTTTTCTATTTTTGTTTTTTTTTTTTTGTGTTGTGTTGTGTTGTTGTTGCGTGTGTTGGCATTTTGGATAATTGGTGTGTCCATGTTGGCCATTGGGGCAACGACTCCACCGACTGCTCCCCGGCTGCACATTAAGTTGCGCTCTAGCCCCACGCAAAATTGACTTAATGATGCTTCGGTGCAACGGGAATGATGTCCCCGACGTTGTGGCGACATTCTACTACGCACCCAGTTGGAGCCGTTGGCCGTCGGAGTCAGTTGCTCCCTGTGGTCCCATAATAATGTGGTGTGCTCGTCTGTGCCGCACTCTATTTTGCATGTGCGAACATTTTCAATGCATTTGCCGGACATGTTTCATTTCCGCTTGGCGCCTTCAAGTATGCATTACAAGAAAAATCTGATATTTTTCAAAAACTGCGATTTTGAATTTAAAATTTGCAAAACTAAACTTAATAATGATTGGTGGTATTATTTATTTATTAGAATTTATAAATTTCTTAACTATTTTGAAAAATTATTGATTTGTATATTTATATTTATTTAGAAGCATTTCAATATTTCATATCAATGAATTCAACATTAATCTACACTCATAAAAGTCTGCTTTTATTTCAAATTCAGAAGCTATTTTCTAATCCCTACAGATCAATAGAACAACACATTAATAAAATTAAACCAAATTAAAAATTTACACATTGAATGCCAAAGTCAAACATTATAAGAAAGGGTAAAAATTTATCCGAAGAATAAATACTCTTTTTATGTATACAAGCAGATCGAATAACAAATACAAATTAAACATAAGCAAGATTTTTAAACAAAATCGATTTATATTTAAATTTATTCTAGCTGATTCAGGTAAACGGTATGTACCGCTCCGATATCGGTTTCCATCTGTACATATATATATAAGGTTCTAATTTAAAATAAGTGCTCTATCTAATGCGCGACTAATTGAGATTATCCTTGGCAAGGGTATAAAAACAAAAGATAAACAAAACAAAAATTGTAAAATATTAAAAATAAACAGAACAGAAAACTTGGTGCTGCACTGTTTTCGGCTTTGGTTTTTTTGCTATTAATCAATGCAAATAGCTGCAGATAAAATAAATATTTAATTACCACTCAACAAGAGCTTTTGTAAATGTTTTCTTTTGGGCTGAAACGGGTGGCGGGTTTTCATTTTCTGTAACCTGCTTTCAGTAATTTTTAAGCCCCTTTTCCTTGTTTCTTTGCATTTCATTAGTGAAATGCATAAACAGTTCGGCCTCTGCCCTCTTCCCACCCCGCCCCGTTCTTCTTCTTCTAAGGCAATGTGGCCATCTCAAGAACTGTTGCGTTCACCTGCTGCACGGTCTGCTTTCGTTTGTGGCAGACTTCAGAGTCGAGTGCGGCATGGATTTGATTGAGTCAAAGCAGAAATTGCACCGACAGTTAATGTAATTAGTCTGACATTTGGTTTTTATTGGCTGCATATAGTACCCTGCACACGTCAAAAAGATGAAAGCGGGTATGTTCAAATTGTGCAGATAAGAACATTTAATTGCAATTATACAAAAGATCAGTCAGTATTCCGACTACTTTTGATAATAAACTTTATGTATTTCTTTTTCTGTGTGTTTTAATATCTTTTTAATAATCACAAATTTGGGCTTTAGTCTCGGGTATCTTCTCGTCGAGCAGTCACGACTGGCGCAGTCTTACTTGTTAGTGGTAATTAATTGTGTATCAACAAAACAAAGTGACAAGCAAATTGCCAAAAATATTTCAAAGCCCTCATTCTGCACCAGAGTTGACCAATTGACGGCAGTTGTTTCCGTCAGTTGACTCTGGTAAAATTGAAAACGCATTTGGCAATTTATAAATGTTGTGTACTCACATTTCAATTGATTTCGTTTCGTTTCGCTTGGTAAAAACCACAAAATAGCAACAAATATTATTTGACTTGCCATTCGGCTTTACGGCAATCAATTTCTGTGGCTCCCCATGCCAAATAAACCACTAATGGTATACATATCCCAATAATATCAACGATTTGTGTATACTCAATTATTTATCGTATAAGTGCGGATAGTTTTGTTTTGAAATTAACTTTAAATCGTTGCACATATTTATATTGTAATAAAAAAAGGAATAAACTGAATTGATTACATTCTAACATGCTGAGCGAACTATATATTTCATCTTACTAAATTATAGGGTATCATCTGGTATCACTTAGATTTATAAATATTTAAAAGTAACACTTTTTAAATTTTTGGATACCTATCAGAAAAAAAGATACCTTACTCATTAAAAACCAATTTTAAATTAAATATAAAAATTTCTTTTAAAAAATGTGAACTAATTATTTAAATGAAATAAACCATAAACCATAAGTTTTTTCAGTCTTAAAATTTATGCTCATTAAAGCATGAAAATTAATAAATTCGTCGTTTTTAAGAATTATAAAAAAAAAATATTTAATAGCGCAAAAGTTGTATCTACAGCTTATGCAAGTCAAGTTAAAGTCCTTAACTAAAAAAACTTTTAATTAATAAGCTACTGAACTTTTTAAAGTCCAGGATAAGTGTCACTAAATATTTACACAACCCTTTTAAATAAACATGCGAAAAAAAACTTGTTTTCCTTTGGCAGTTTGAGAGCTAAAAAATTTAAAAATGCTCAGCACTGATTGTCAAAAGCGTAAAAGTTGAAACTCTTACTGTGTTTCCGCCTAAAGCTAATGATGATTTTAATGAAATACTTAAACAAGTTTTCCCAGCTCTGAGCCAGGCGACGGCGGCTGGTTGAAGGCAATCAAAATTAAAAATTTATGAAAATTTACAACAATTTCAAGCACTTCTGTTGACTTTAGAATCCGTTTGCAAAGTTATGAGCACATCCAAAAGGTAAACTTGCATAAAATCTACAGCAATAAATTTTGCAATTATTTGAGATGAGCAGAAGGGTAACGACGACAAGGGAGGTGAATGGTGATTGTGCGGCTAAGGCGCCATTTTTATTTTTTTATTTTTAAAATGGCGCCAACTGGCGTCAGATTTACGCCCGATTGATGTGCAATATATTCAGAACGTGTTGCAGCTATCGGCCAAATATAAGCCAATGACACTTGCTGAAAGTGGTACTAAAACCTTTGAATATTGAAAACTGAGAAATTATAGACAAATTAGGATATTTAAAAAAAAAGTGCTGCAAAACAAAATAAGAACAGTTTTAGTGTTGTAAAACAAGGAAAGGAAATAAATTGTATTAAAACTCTCTTTCAAATCTTCACTCAATTTCACTGAAAAATCCATTTCTAAAACGATTTTATTGGCAGTAGATACACTTTTATATTTTGGGTGGAATGGTGTTGGGGTGCAAACAAAATATGTAAAGTTTTAGTGTTGTAAAACAAGAAAACGGAATAAATTATATTAAGTATTTACAACAATCTCTTTCAAATCTTAGCTTCACTCAGTGTCATTGCAGGCGTTTTGTGGGCAACTTAAATTAATCGCTGGCAAAGAAGCTGACAAATCCATTTCTAAAACGATTTTATTGGCAGTAGATACACTTTTATATTTTGGGTGGGATAATGTTGGGGTGCCAGTTTTATGATTGCAGCGCACGTCGAAGACGCTGCACGTCATCAATTCTTTTGACATGTCCTGCGGCCATTAATGTTCAGTTGAAGGAGACGACGACAACGTTGCCAACGTTTCCCCAATGCTGAGTAGTAAATCGTGTGTGTGTGTTGGTGTGTTGGTGTGTGTGCGTTTCCGTTGCCTTTCCGTTGGCTTTTCCCTATGGCTGCATCTCAAATTAACCTGATACCAGCTACTGCTTTACGTACGCTGTCAAATTTCCCAAGCGCAGGCAGGAAGCATTTCCCAGTCATCAGCCAGGCTGTCGGCAGGCAGCGGAAGCGTATCGAAGGCGCCTCCTGCTCATTAAAAATGCAGCAGTCCTTAGAGAACCAATGTGTGTGTGAGTTTGCTCCATGAATAACCCAAGCAGGCATTGACTGCTTATTGTATAAAATGCCCATATTAATGGCTGTCAATATTGATACTCCTCATGGCCAAAGTCCTTTTGTGTTCATGGACTGCAATCGGTTGTCTTATTAGAGTTTCACATTGGACTCATCTTATCATTGCATTCAATTATCAAGAACATTATGTGGAATGTGGCAGGGTATGTGTCTGTCTTTTCTGAACTTTGACATTATTCGCCTTTTGTTGCCCAACACACAATTATAATTAGGCTAATGTTCATAGGTGCATATATCCATATCAAGTATGCTTGCAATTCATTCAGATGCTGAAATCCTATTCAATAATGCATGTATACAAATTAGTTTCAGATAAGCCACAGCCAAGTCAAAAGCAAAATAGCAATAATTCTAATGAATTTATTTGCCACATTTCTGATATTACATTTTTAACGCATTATGCATTAAATTAGAGATGCTTAAGGCATTGTTTGTTAAAAATAAAATTTAAATTTAAAAAAATCAACTACCAAAGTGGAAAAGTCAATAAAAAACCAGAGCAAATAAAACAAATCTCAACCAAATGCCGTAAAGTTTTCAAATAATTTAAAACGCTTACGTGTTTTTCAATGCAATTCCGCATAAATTATTGGCAAAAAAACGCAACGTATTAATCAAATAAATGCGTTTTTATTATGGCTAAAAAGTTTAGGCTGACGAACGGATGTGGCAGTAGGTGGTCGAGCCTCAACCCCGCTGCACTTATATGCTGACAGCAGCAGCGGCAGCAGCAGCAAAATCCATTAAACTTTTACGACCATTGTAAACATTAAGTTGCATATGCAATTTTATGTGCAAAGGGCTAAACGCCGCGGGCTATGCAACAATTTCCTAACTTGGGCGCCATTTCAAACTTCCCATTCACGAACTAAAGTCGTATATAGTAGCGTTTATCCAATGCCTTAGACATTGTAACCAACTGTGATTCGATTTCTTTTCCTTTTTTTTTTTTGAAAATATCCTACGAAATTTTAAACCAGGAAATGTTTTATTTAAATACTGTAACTTCCGCACAATAAAATAACGAGAAAGAGAGAGATGAAGTGAGACAGAGTTTAAGAAAATACACATGTAGTATTGAAGTAAATAAGAAAACTAGCAAAGTAAGATTCAGTTTGTAGAAGATTGCACTTATCTTACCGATATATTTAATAATATAAATATTATTAATTTTTTTTATAGAATATAAGATATATATTTGTTGATGAAGCTATGGTGTAGGTAATTTCTTTTTCTTTGCCAATCACTTGAGTTATTCTCCTTTTTAACTCTCCCTCTCCAGTGCTCGTTAACGTGTTACTTTTTTGCTTCGATTTTTTTGAATCAAAGTTCCGCTACTATTTGCCCTATCAGCGACGCGCTGCGTTTCATA
This sequence comes from Drosophila micromelanica, assembly GCA_004143825.1. Taxonomy (NCBI): domain Eukaryota; kingdom Metazoa; phylum Arthropoda; class Insecta; order Diptera; family Drosophilidae; genus Drosophila; species Drosophila micromelanica. The sequence goes on along the minus strand of SCDY01000120.1, from coordinate 113,217 downwards.
TAACGATAGTTTATGGCAAATTTATAATGTTGTAAGTGCCAACAAACTTGCTGAAACTATCCATAAAAGGCCATCACACACACTCACACACACACACACACACACACACACACACACAAGAAATGCACCCACTGTGCTGGTTACTGCGCTATTCTACCCGGAATTGAGGCTGAGCTCGTAAAGCTGTTGCCATAGATACCAGATAGCAATGCAGTGGAAACGGGAGGGGGGCAAGGAAAATGCATGTAGACGCGGCGAGTTGACGGAAAAGCCACATTGGCATCCAAAGGGCGCACTCACACTCACACTCACACACACACACACACACAGAGGCAGCAGAAGCATCGCTGCATAAATATTACAAAATCGTAAATACACACGCCCAAAACTTATGAAGCTGAGAGAGTGTGTGTGTGTAATGTGTTGTGTGTGCAGATACATTCGACTCGAAGGTCTTGAGGCCCAGACAGCCCTTAGGCCTGTCCAAGTTGAGGTTGGTCTTATAGATAAACTTTTATAGAGTATTACCCAAACCCAGCAGCTTTTGAAATTCCCCAGGGAATAGCTGAAATTCCACCAATTAATCCTCTAAAAAATTTAATAATCGCCTTGTGTTTAATTTCGTTAAGGTATTTTTCTTATTATTGATTACATTTTCAACATGTATAAAAAAAAATATTTTCTTTAACTCTTTAGAATGTATTGTGAGGTAATTTAAAATTTAAATGCAAGTCAAGTGCAGTTGCGGACTTGATGTTATTTAATAAAAAAATGATATTTTTTCATATTTCATATTTATTTTCTGTTACTTTGCCTCGGTCATTGTCCGGCTTTGGATCTGTTGGCATGCTGCATAGCTTTGGGTGTTTTTTATTTATGCGTGAAATGCTTTCAAATTTTCGGACAACTTGCAACGCTTTGTTTCGTCGGATATATGTTACATGTGTGTGCGAGTGTGTGTTTGTTTTTATAAGTGTGTGCTTGTGTAGTTTCTCTGTCTGGGCCACTTCAGCGTTAGGAAATTAAAACTATTTTATGGTCTTGGCATGTTGTGTGTGCAGCGAAAAAAAAAATATATATATATATATATTTAAATATATTGTAGTTACTTGCCACGAATTCAAGTGGCGACCGCACAAATTGGTCAAGCTAATAAATTTTGTGAAACTTAACTAGTTCTACAAGTTTTCGTGTGACACACACACCGACACACAGAAATTTAAAATCTTAAGCATATACAACTGTATAAAATGTAGGTTCATATGTGATATATTTTGTTTTTAATTTTTTTTATAATTTAAATACTATTTACCATTTTAGTTATATGTTTTATAAATCACTTTAATGAATCAGTTGCAAAAGCTTCAATGCGCTTTAAGAGCTTTTGTAAAAAAGCTTAATGTTTTTGTTAACATTTAAACGAATCAAAAGCTTTAATGTGCTTTAAAAGCTTTTGCCAGAAAGCTCAAGGGGTTTCTTAAATTTTAAATTTATGTAGATACCCATTTCTTATTGGACTTACCCGACGTGCAGGTCTCTAGAACGGATTAGATCCCTCGTTCCACTTGGCTAGCTGCAATCGCCTCATTTCCTCTTCACTTTTCAGCAATTAGCATTAATATCTTGTTCATCAGCTCGTTGGCCACCGTTTCGTGCAGGGTATTCAGTCGTGCGGCAAGAAAGTCACCAAACTTGATGTAGAGCAGCTCCCGCGGACTTTGCTGTGGGCGTGTGCTGGCGGCGCCGGCGCCAGTGAAACTGCTGCCGGGTGAGAGGCGACCGCCGGTGGCCAGCATATCCGACACGCCGGCATGGGGCGGACACGCTGCCGTCCTGTCATCATCATCGTCGTCATCGTCATCGTACTCGAGATCGTCGTCGTCGTCGTCATCCAGATCACCGGCATCCAAGTCGATCAGCTCGTTGTTGGTGTTGATGATCAGATGCGGCGTTGGCGTCGCATAAATCGATTCTCCGCCGGCCACTTTGGTCACCTGGAGACGTGCCTTCAGCTGCTGTTTTGTCTGCGGCCGAATTGTGGCCAGTTTCTGGCGCGATTTGCGACCCGACCGACTGCCCGTCTCGTCCTGCGAGTCCGGCTCGTCCTTGATGTAAATGGAGGGCGAGCTGCTGCAGGACCGGGAACTGCTGCACAGCCGAACGGGCGCGGGCGACGTGGGCGGCACCGATGCCACCGCAGCCAGCGGCAGGACAACGGCTGGCGTCAGCTTCTGCGGCGCGCCCAGCGACGTCAGCGTCACATCCGGCTGCAGCTGGAGCGCCTGCAGATGCTGCGCCTGCTGCTGCACTCCGACGGGCAGCTGGCCAATGCTGGCCAGGATCGGCGGCGCTTGGGCGGCGTTCGCTTTGATTGGCTGATTGTTGGGATTGTTGGGATCGCTGGGCGCAAAATATTGATACTCGTCATGTGTTACACTGTTGTTGTTGTTGCTGCTATTTGTATTGTTGTTATTGTTGCTGCTATGATTCGTATTGTTGTTGTTGTTGTTGATATTGTTTGTGTTGTTGTTATTGTTATTGATGTTGACTGCCGACTCCACAGAACTATTCTTGATGCGCTCACGAGATCTGTTTAATAGAAAATACATAAATACATGTATTAAAGTTGCAAAGAAGTAATACATAATGTGTATTCCAAACTGTAAATTCATGTGAAAGAGATTTTAATTTTCTGCTATAAAACATTTTCAGCTTAACGTGCTTTAAGCTTAAAATCACAAAATAAATATAACTTTAAAGATTGTTTTTACAGAATTTTGTGTTTAAAATTAAATAAAAATTTTGGTGTGAAAAAAAATACAAAAAAATAAAATAAAAATGTTAACATAATTAGAGCTTACAGCCTAACATTACAGAAGAAATATAAGTTTAAAGCGTGTTTTTTCAAACATTTTGTGTTAGAAAAAATTTTGGTGTAGGAAAGTTTAAGTAATAATAAAATAAATCGCTAAAAGTAAACTCTAAAATTTAAAACAAAAATTGTATTATGATTAAAGCGTAAAACATAAAGCGTTAAAATTAAACTCTACGATTGAGAACAAAAAATATATTAAAATTATAATTTTACATAAAGAGTAACTAATACTTTCAAGTAATTTTTGATAATTGAATGGCAGCTCTTCACATAAACTAAATTTATGTAACGAGAAACTGACAAGAGATTTTAAAAATTCATAATTACATAAATACATATTTCCAGTTATTTATGTTAAACTTAAATTTGTTATTGCTTTTTTAGAGCCATTTTACTCACTTGCGCTCCCTGATGACCGACTTGAGAAACGCCATGTCATCGTAGTACTCCCACTTGGACTTGAACCGCGTTGTGCCCAGCATCTTCTCGTGGTTAAGCTCACGCCGGAAGATCTCGCGCAGGGATGTGAAGGTGCGCTGCACCCGCTCCCCGTTGACGTTGAACATGCGGCCGAGTTCGTTCCATTTGATGGCCTTCTTCTTGTCGGAGCGCTTGTAATGTGGCAGGCGGCAGTCCCACAGTATTGGATTGTGGCGAACTAGCTCGATGAGTCGGCGCTTTTCGATGTTGTGACGCGAGAAGGCCATGGCCAAAAAATCTATCCGGCTGGCTCTCTTAAAATGCTCTTAGCTGTTCCTTGCTGCTGGAGCCTCTTTTGCTGCCACTACCAAAGTGCGCTCTGCGCATGTCACACACACGTGTGTGTATGTGTGTGTGTGTGTGTGTGTTGGCCGGTTTTAGATGCTGCGCAAAATGTGGAAAGTGAGAAAATCGTTAATATTATTTGTTGCCTGTTGTTGCTGTTGTTGATGGTCAACCGGCCGAAAAGTATGCAACGTTTCGGCCATTTCTTTAAGTGGTTTGGGGGCCAATTTAGTCATTGTTTCTGAGCCAAGTTCAATGAACCGAATGCCTGCATATCACTGGTTAGGGTAATTACAGCAAGGGATATTTGTTTTGAGAGCCATTTCAGGCACGTAAGAAATGTATTTATAAGAGTTGGGGGAAAAACTATGCAAATCAGCTGAACAATCAATCAAAAGTTGTATATTAAATAAATATTAAGATTTAAATGTTCTTGAAGTTCACATAATCAATCTGCATTAATTATTATTGTTACTATACATTTTTATATTTAACAAAAAAAAACATGGTATTTAATTTTTAAAATCTAATCTTAGTGCTGATAAGATATTCTCTATACTTATCATTGTAATCAAAATTTAATTGGAATAGTATAATAGTAAAATTCTATAGAAACCGTTTTCATACGCAAACACAAAATTCTCCTTTATTGAATAGTTAAACGAATGTTTCCACTCACAATTTCATTATTTGATTCAGGTGAAAACTCACGAGTGGAAATTATATTATGTGATACACACACACATATGTATATATACAGAAAGTACAATTATAAGTTAGCCAAACAATTCGTATAAAATAAACATTTATAACGTTCTGGCTTCGCATCCCAGAACTTAAGCGTTGTGGTCGAGAATATGCAGGTATATAAACATATATGTATATACATATATGAACATGAAAATATGTATACTTATCCACTTTATTTTTTGTTCCGTTTGTGCATAATATGAGTATGTGAAAGTTGTTTGATGTAAAATTCAGCTACAGACAAATGTTGGTATGAGGGCAGATAAAATATTTCTGGGAATTAAAGAACTGAGTTACTATAATTCAAAATCAAAAAAATTCTCTTTAAAGAGACTGATGTAATGTGGATATTTTTTAGAGTAAGCTTGTCTCTAGAATTTAATATGTATTACAATTTTACACAGTGTAAAACTGTCAGAAAAATTAAGCAAATAAAAATAATTGTAAACATTGTTGTAAATACAATTTTTTGTGTTTTTTGTATTTACAAACTATCTTTGGAAATAATAAGTACATTTTGGCTGTCACAATTTTTCAGATTCGAACTTCAGTCTTTTTTCCGAATTATTTTTTAATAAATAAATAAAAATTACATTTAATTAGGCTTTCTTTTGACATGTGCTATGAACAATTTCGTTAACGCTTCTTACCAATCCGCTTAAAGCCGCTTCCTCTATCCTAGCTGTCGTTCTCTCTCACATAACGTCTCTCCCTCTCTCTTTCGCTCTTTCTTTTGGTATTTCTCACAGCTTACGTAACAAATTTGCGGTCTTTTTTTGCTTTCGATTTGTGATGCGTTTTTTTTTAGTTTTGGTGTTGCTTTTTGGCCAATTTCTTGTTTGAACTGATTTTCAATTGTGCGCTTGTTGCAATACACATACATGCAAATGTACACACACACATGCACTTATATATAAACTCGCTAAAAATACGCACAACAACGCAAGATTTGCCGAGATGCTGATACCAACAAAAAAAAAATATATATATACATATATAATTAAAACAATTAAAACAATTTGTACACACAATTACACTTGCTCAAATCCCAATTTAAATTATATTTAAGTTGATTTTATTTTTTTGCAGTTGCTGCAAACTTAATTAGGTTTTAAAATTGTTTTCTGCGGCCAATTTGTGTGTTTATTAATTTTTCCCGTTTTCTTGTTGAAACCGAAACATTTGGCGCCTCGCTAGCAACTAAAAGAACAATTTTGTTTTTATGTTTAGCTCACAAATTTAACTTTTTGTTTATTGCTATTGTTGTTGTTTTATTTATTAACAATATGAGCAGCACGTTGAGAATTTATTTCAATTTATTTCAATTAACAAAAGCAACAAAACGTTGCTCGCTCGTTTGCTCAGTTGCTGCCACTTGTCGCAGTGTTAGTAATTGTTGCTGTTGTTGTGTGTTGTATGAAGGCTATGCAACAACTATTTGCCACCACAAAAATCTGTAAACGATGCGAGCGCAAAATGTACCACAAAATTTACAAACACATCTGCAAAGTGTACGAGTATGTGTGTGTGTGTGTGTGTGTGTGTGTGTATATACACACAAATAAGCGGGCGGACGCAGCGAGAGCAGCAACAACAACACACGCATACTCACACTCACACACATAATCACAATTGCAAGCTCAATTGATATTTGTACATTATTTAATTAAATTGTTTATTATATTTGTCACACATGCTTGTATATTGTATATCGCTTTGAGTGTGCGGCAGTTAATGCTTTTGTTGCCACTTCTTGGCAGCAGCTGCTGCTCGCTGGCTGCTTTTCACAACTTGCCCCACAAAACCAACTGTAAACGAACTTAAATTTTCTTGCAAATTGGCGGCGCAGCAGCCGCCGATGAGCGCACGTAAGCCACATAGAGAGCGCCGCTCTGCCAGCTGCGCTCTGCCAATGTTATTGTTTGTGTATGCATGCAATAAGAGAGGCAGAGAGCGCGAGAGCGACCCACGCGTTGTTTAGGGGGCTGTGCTCGTCTCTCTTAGTTGTTATTATTCACTGATGCTGTTGTTGTTGTTCCGGCTGTTGCTAATGCTGAGAGGATGCTCTGTGCTCAGCTTTCTGCTGATGTAAACAATTGGGGGAACTTTTGCACTGTTGCCAATAAACATAGCTTATCTAGCGTGTTGTCAACTGCAAAAAAAGAGGCGCTGTAATGTGATACAGGAGTTCACTGATTTATATATATGTGTGTGTGTTTGGTTAGATAATTGTTGTCATTTGTACAAAAATTGTACATATTTTAAAAAAAATTGCAAATTAATTAAATTAAAATAATGAAATGACGGCAATATTTAGTGGAAAATAAAACATAAGCTCTGAAGTATTTCAACATAGCGATAATTAAACAAAAGAAAAATACAGCAACTGATCGTAAAGCAAATAAATACGAAGAGTACATAATTGCCTATACATATTTTTTGCTAGCCATAAATCCTCTTCGTATCTGCGAACAATAGAGATATGAACGGAACACAATAGCCCCGCCCGCCCGCGATTTTGCTTATCAACAAACGCTTGGCAAAAGCAAATAAACATGAAACCAAAACTAAAACCAATGCGAAAGGGGCACGCACCCACAGAACAATAACAAACAAATGCGAGTGAACAAAATAAACAAAAGAAAATCGATAATGCCCAAGATTGGCAAGAGCAGCAGCAAAAGATGTCGAGGCAGCATCAGCAACAGCTCGCAGTGCACAAAACAAAAACAAAGCAACAAGCAGTACAGTTGAAGAGCGCATCGAAGAGAGCGGCAATTCATAGAGAGAGAGAGGGTTGCGTTTGCCCTTGGCTGCTGGGCCAAAGAACAACACACAATGTGTGTTGGTAGCAGGCGCTGAGAGTCTGCGATTGGCAAAGGCCTCGGTGGACGCACACACAGCGACTACCGTTAACAATGGCCTGTCGGCATCTAGCGTGGGAGCGCTTGAATCTGCTCTCTTCTGTGATGTTGTTGTTGTTGCTGTGTGTTGCTGACATTTAACAATGCGAACAAATACAAGCAAAGCCCCATGTACACACGCACACAAAGACAAATATTCAATTTGCCGCCTGCTACTGCCTGCAATCAACTTTATTACTCGCTGCCTCCGACACTGCCGCAGTTCTTATTTACTTTTTGCTTGTATCGTCGCCGTCGTCTCGTTTGGTCATCTGAAAAATAAGCTACGTTACTGCCGCACCAGCGACGTCGCGTCGTCGTCGGCGTCAGCATCGACGCTGGCATTCGTATTTATCAATCTTTCGTTCTGTGGGCCATTGCAAGCATATGCCCATCATTTCATTCCCTCCATTCGCATTGTTAGACTTATCAACAACATGCACATGTGTGTGCATATGTGTGTGTGCATGTGTGTCTGTTTGTATTTTTTTGTACGCTGTCGCTGATGAAGCGGCCAGCACTCGACACACGGTCCAATATTTTGAATGAGATTAATTAACAACAATGCAAAAGTTTCATGCAGTTGGAGTATTTGCATTTGTATATGTATTTACATACATTCAGTTTGATGTCATTTTTACAATATTGATAGACATGAAAACTTTTCTTTATTTCTTCTTACTTGTAGCTTATTTGCCAATAATAAATTTCATATTTGTGTCTTATTGAAAAATATCCAATCAATTTAGTGCTAAATGATCCTTTTATATTCTGCTTTCTTTTTTTTTGCAACTTTAATAGATGGCTGATTTTTGGCCAATTTACTTTCAATCTGAGCCTAGTCCCAATTAGCAGCGATTGGCTCGCCCAGAACAGCAAGAACAACATCATTAAGGCAAAAATGGTCAAAAGCAGCAACTTTTCTGGAGGCCAGTGGAAAAGTTTCCAAGTTGAAAACTTGTGAATTATTTAATATTATGCTTTGCACATAGGCAAGTTTGCTGCAATTTATACTTTGAACTGGCCTAGGTCAGTGTACTGAGGCTAGCGTGGAATGCAGCAGTAGATACTGAGTAGTGAGTACTTGGTAAATTTCAATTATGTGCCAGCAAATTGAGGTGAAATACTTAAAGGCAAATCGGCTTGCGGCTTGATTCATAAACCGACTGGCAAACACACATGAAAGACACAATTTCTGATTGCCTTTGCCCGGACCCGGACCCAGACACCGTATTTTGTTATCTTTCTGTCAGAGATTTTTTGTACTACCCCACCCCCCTTTTTGCCACGTCCCCCTCTCTCTCTCTCTCTCTGTGCCGCAGCTGCTTGCCGTCTGTTTCCATTAAAAATCCATTTAAATATTATCTTGTGCGATTTCATTTTGCACATGCGTCGCGTCGCATCTTTCGGATTTGCTTCCGTTTGACATTTAGCCAAATGACGAGATAACTTCGAGATGGCATTTAATGAGCTATATTCATAATTATTTTATTAATTGAAATTCTCACTCATTGCTGACTTCAACCAAAAATTTCACAAATTTATGCGATAATTTACTTTAGTCCAATTAATTGACTTTTCAGAGCATCTTCGATTATATTTGGATCCAAATTGCAATGCGTTTGCCACAAATGCAATTACAAAAGGCCACAATGAAATTAGCTGAAAATTGTTGCACTCAAATTCACAGAGAATGCAGTTTCTATAAATGGTTTACATCCCCCCTAGTCAAGTGAAGTGTTTAAATTGTTTAGTTCAATGGGGAAGCTTTATGATATAGGCACTTTGATTTTAATTAAGTTTATCGAAGCTTAAATAACCCGTAGTAATATTATTAAATGCAATGCAAATTGCATTGTTAGTTAACTTGGCCAGCAATTCTAATCCGATCCGATTAAGTTGCTTTAAGCAATAAGTTTAAATATAATTATATAAAAATAAAAATAAATAAAAACAATAATTTATTTTTTACTAAAATCCAGTATATAATAATCGCTTATTAGTTTTGCTGATCTGGTCAAGGGCTCATATAATTCATTTAATTTGTTTATTATAGATATTTATAAAAAGTCTAGGCATAAAATCGATTCCTGTCGATATTTGGAAAATGCGCAAAAGCTAAACATCTATTTAAACATCTATTTTACTTAAGTAATAAATACAATTTTACAAAAATTGTTATAAGATGTATATAAAAAGATATATATAAGAAATCTAGGCATAAAATCTATTCTTATCGATTATTTGAAAATGTAAATTAGTTATCAAAGATCCACCCTAAATTAAAAAAGAATAGATAATATAAACTAAACATTTCAATGTCACCAATTAACACCATTTTATTGTAAAAAACTATAAACTATCTTAACTATCTCAACTATCTTACCTTAGTTAAATAATTTTATTATTTTTATATACAATCCCTCACTACCTTATAATTAATCAAGAATAGATAATATAAATTATTTTAATGTCACCAAATAACACTTAATTATTACAATTATAAACTATCTTAACAGGTCATTTACATGTCGCCTAAACTCTTTTATGTTAATTAAATAATTTGGATCACGCTTAAGCATTGGCTAACAATCCCCCAGACGGAAATGAACAAGAATGAAGCGAGCCATTTAGAAAATTAATATTCATAGAGAGCTCTTAAGGTTTCGGCCTGGGCAACCTTTTCAGGCCGCTGCTTCACAAAGTCAAGCGCTCAATTACGTAACTTTATGTTTTGGTACACAAAATGTTCTGTTTACCTTCTTTTTTTTTGCGCTAGCTCACTGACGTCCATGGCCAAGAAAGAGAGACGAGCGAAGTTTTCAAAGACCACCGGCTGCCATATTGTAATTTGGCATATTTTTTTTCTTTATATATATATTTTTTTTATACTTTTTTGCTATATTTTTCACAGAAAAAGCAACGAAAGAAAACAAAGAAATCTGAACGTTGTGCAAATAAATGCAAAATAATATTACGAAAAGTTGACCGAAAACTACCAAAAGATGCCTAAACGAGAGGGGGGGGAGGAAGGGGGTTGAGGGCGAACGCAGAGTCGTTGCACTTTCTGGTGCTCAGCTGGTGCGCCTAAAAGCACACTTCATTCTAAATAGAGTTTTGCAATTTGCCAAAGTTTTTTCCTTCTTTATTTTATTTTTTGATTCACCATTCGCTTTTCGCTTTGCCCATTACTTGTCCATTGATTTCAATTCCATTATTTTTTGACTTCTTTTTTTTTGCTCATTGGCTTTTTTTGCGTGCACTTTTTTCTTAGCCTCTTTCGTTTACCAATTCAGCTGCTGCTATTTTAATGTGCAATTTAGCAAAAATTTCACTTTGATTTGATTTTTGAGTTTCACAAATAGACAACTCATCCCAAATTTTAAACATAATGATGATGATGATGATTATTGTTAATGGGCACAAGTAAAAAGCTCTAGCAAATTTTATTTTAATACCTTTAAGAAGCTATACAAATTTGATAGCTTAAAAATATTTTAAATTTGAAGAATATAGCTGTCTGCAATATGATGCTTTAATTTTTGATGATGATTCATTTTTAGTGTCTATAGATTAACTTTAATTTAATTTCTTTAATTTTATTTTTAACGTGAAAGCTCTAGCACATTTTATTTGAAAACCTTTAAGCTTTAAAAAGCAAATGTGTTAGCTTTAAAATTTTGTGTTAGCTTTAAAATTTTGTGTTAGCTTTAAAATTTTGTATATTTCAAATTTAATGAATTTAGTTTTCTTAAATATGATCATTTAACTTTTCCCAATGATTGATATTTGAATTAAGTTTCTATAGTTTATCTATATTTTTTAAATATTTTTTTGAACGAACTTTGACTTTGTTTCAATAATAATTAAACAAATTATATATTTTTTTGTTGAATAAACTTTATTATTCTTTATGCTTTCGGGGGGACAGAAAAATTGAAAAACTAAGATAATTTTTTAGTGAGCAAGGGATCGTTTCGAGTGTCGGCCAAGCAGCTGGAAACTAACCAAATTGGCGACTTCTCCAGTGCCTGGCTGGCACACCCTGTGTACTATCAGGATCAATTTGGTTCAATGTGCCTAAGTTCGGAAATCGGTGGCTTAATGGCGGTAACGGTAACGGATGCGACGCACGGTCTTGTAGCGGTAGCCATCGTTGCCGACTTCGGTGCCCTCGGCGGGCACATCGGCGGACTTGACCTCGGCGGCATCGGCGGCGGGTGCCTCAGCTGGGGGCAGGTATTCGCCATTGGTTGCCTCAGCGACGGCGACATCCTCAGCAGCCTCGGCCTCACGACGATGGCGACGGAACTTGAGCTTGCGCACGGTCTTGTAACGGTAACCATCAGCGCCCAGCACGGTCTTCAGCTCGGGGGCCAGCTCCACGTCAACGGGTGGCAGATACTCGCCGGAGGGCTCAGCAATCTCGGAGACATCGCGACGGTGGCGGGCACGGAACTTCAGCTTGCGCACGGTCTTGTAACGGTAACCATCATCAGCAACTTTAGTATCGGCCACCTCATCGCCTTCAACAGGGGGCAGATACTCCTGGGTGGGTGGCAAGTACTCCTGGCTGGGCACCTCGCGGCGATGACGCAACTTCAGGCGACGGACCGTCTTGTACCGATAGCCATTCTCAGACAACGGCGCTGCGTCAGCCTCACCAAGGGGGGGCAAGTACTCGACCGAAGGGTCCTGGACAGCAGGATCCGCCAATTGAGCTGCGGCAAAGGCCACCAGGCACAAGGAGATTGCGGCGACAAAGAGTTTCTATGGAAATATCAATCAAAATTCGAAAATAAAATATATAAATTTTAAATAAATAAATAAATGTATAATTTTAATTTGAATTATTTCTGTTTAAAATATTTAGATTTATTCTAAAATTCGGACTTTTATAATTTAGTTTTAAATATTGGATATAATCAGTTCAACTGAAAAAATAATTAAAAGGTACAAAAAATGTACAACAAATTTAACTAACAAACAACAAATTTAACAATAATATTTTCAAAATTTTAAAGATTTAAAATTTTTTTTTTGCACAACATTTTGTAGCCCACATTAGGACACTTACCATGCTGAAGATTTAGTTCTTTCGTACAATCGAACTATGCGAACTGACTGAAGATGTTACTGTGTCGTAGGTATTGAACCCAATGATGCCTTGGTCCAATTCGCAATGCGTATTTATAGCGAAAAATGGATCATTTCAAGCCGATTGTCTCTAAACTGAAATCTGGTTTTCATTACCAGTCTCAAACGAAGAAGAAAAAACCAACAACAACAACAAAATCAATTAAACAAATGAAATATGGAGCCAAGTCAAGTGTGCATCAAAACCAAAGATGACGACAGGCCGTCTTGGACTCTATTAACCACTTGATAATGGCTATGACGAACCAGCTAACAAACAGCCAACAAGATTTTGTGCGCCGCACGATCCGTTTTCGTAAAACGTAAAACGTCCGCCTTCAACTTAGTTGGCTACGCACTTGAGCACAATTATTTTTGGATCAGGTTTTTGCATGTGAAGTGGCTTTTGGCTCTTGGTAACGAAATATATATTTTTTTTCGTTACAGTTTGTTGGCAATAGATTGGCTACCGTTTTATTTTGGCTTAACTTAACAATACAATGGATAATAACTGCTAAGCTTTTTTCTTATTTAATGGCTTCACTTAATTAATATGATATTTTTTGTGTAAATTATTTTATTTGTTAATTTTATTACAACTTCTTCCCACACACTTATCGCGTTCTTAACTCAAGTACCTTCATAGAACACTTGAAACGTTTTTTTAACCTTGAATACTGCTACATATTTGAGATTTAATTTTTTTGACCATTCAGCAAATTTGTTTCCTGCTTTGTGCTGGCCACTTGAGGGCTATTACCATTTTGAGTACTTGGATCATTTTGTTGCGCATTATTATGTAAGCGAATATCAATTATATTCGACTGATTATCTGTTTGATGTAATTCAAATACACTTTTAATTTTTTCTAGCAGATTTGAGGCTTTTTGTCCTAGACTTTGGCGAGATGTGAAGTGCCCTTTTCTTTCTATTTTTGGCAAATTTGCGAATTATTTATAAAGCAATTATCTGAATTTATTTTTGGCATTAAGTGGGTAGAACAAAAAAAACGTATTCAAGTATTTAAGAGCCTTCCAATTCCAATTTATATGTTGTAAGATTAAAATATTCAACGAAATGGCTTTCAAAAGAATCTGATTTGTACATAAATATAATATAATAAATATGTATATATGGCTAAGAAATACGAATTTTATTGATAATAAAAAAAACCCAAAAATATATAAAACAAAATATATATATATACACATATATATAAATATATATATATATATAAATATATATATATATACATATAAATATTCTGCAGTGTAGAGTAGTAAAGAAAAGATAATTAAAAAGACAAAAGTTCTTTATACAAAATATATGTTTTTATGATTTTTTGTAGTATCATCTATTAAGTTTTGTTAGGATAAAGTTGTTTTTAATAAAAATGTTATAGATATAAAATTAAAATTAATAAGGATATAAAAATTTATAATTATTATTTAATATATTTAAATATATACATACATAACAATTTAAACTCTGTATTTTATTTCTCCTCATTTCAACGCCCAACTCAGTTGTAACTCTCTGATATACAATCCAACATTTATTCATTTTGAGCACTCATAAAAATGCGATCAACACTTTGCAAATGCAGACAACGGGTAAATATACATGACAGCAATTATAATAATACAAATACCAACAACAACGATAACAATAACAGCAATAAATGCAATAATATGCAGCTGACCAAAAATTATGCATTAAACAGTACCAGAGTCATTTAATTGGCCACGCCTACTCCAGCCAGAATGGGCACCCACGTTTCGATTGTTTGATAGCGCAAAATTGTTTACACTCCGCATAAGGACAATTGCTATACGGCAATCAAAAGGCGGGGCGGCACACTACACCTTGCCAGGATATGCTGTGCATTAAAATGAAATTAAATGGATGCGCTGGCAAATTCCGTACTTGTTGTTGTTATTGTTGTTGTTGCTATTGTAACTGCTGCTGTTGATACTGTCATTGTTGCAGCAAGCGTTGCTGCTGTTGCATATTTTATAAAAGGCAAAAGTGTGATCGAGGGGAAGGGTGTTCGTTTGCAGTTTGTTTGCAATTTTTTTTTTTTGTGGGGGGGGGGGGGGGGGGGGTAGAAAACCATTTAAATCGCATTTTGCAACCAAATAGGCCGTCAGACAGGACGTATGCGTAATATCAGCAGCAGCAACAAACAATAACAAATACAACGGCAGTAATAAATCGACAGTAAATCCATATAAAATAGAGAGAGAGAGTAAAGTTGCGAGTGCAGAAGATGTTCAACAATTCAGAAGTAAATGCAACATGAAATAAAGGCTTCCAAAATTCTCAGTAATCTTGAAATGTTTTAACAGTCTCAATCCATAAATGATAATAAATATATACATATATTATTGATGTAAGTATATTTTTTTCCTTACCTAGAAATTCTTCATTTATAAGTTTTAAATACTATTGTTTCGATCAATATAATTAACAATAGATGCTCAATAATAAAATTTTTTTAATTAATTAAAAATATATTTACCTATTATATAAATAATATAATATTTAAAAATAAAAGTGTATTATATTAATACAAAATTATAAATGTAATAATAATTAATAATATTAGCGAAAAACAATAATAATAAAATTTAATGATAACTCTTAAAATAATAATAATAATTGTACACTTTTTACAACCAAAGCATTGTTAATTCATTAAAACTGCTTGTAAGAAATTAATGCATGCTCTAGAAATTAAGCATTAGTGAATATAACTTTAGCGAAAAAGGGTATGCAAAGCAAACAATTGCAACTTTTGCCGCAGTCGCTACATCAGCTTTCTCGCTCTGTTACAGCGGCTCTCAAAGTTCTCTCGCTCGCTTGCTCTCAACATGGTTAACATAATCTGCTTGTGCGTGTGCTCAATTTTCGTGTGTGTGGGTGTGTGTGATTATTCGTGTGTATGTGTGTGTGTTCGTGCTTGTGTGTCGTCTTGTCTGTCTTTGACTCGCTGCCATGATAATGTGTCATTATATTAAAAGCTTTGCAAATACGCCACCTACCGGGCAGAAGTTGAACTCCCTGGGCAGCAATGCAGCTCAGCTTGGAAATTTCATTAGCGTTTCCCGCATTTGTGCCCTGTGTTGTAATCATTGTTGTTGTTGTTGTTGTGTGCTCCCCATAAAACTAAGATGCCATTGGGAATTAGCTTAACCAGCAAAGCCTGAGCTGGCATGTGTGTAGTTTGCGTGTGTGTATGTGTGTGTGTGTGCGTGTGCGTGTGTGTCTATGTTGGCTTCAAGTGCAGCCTCAAAGTAGGCAATTAATTTGTTAATTGCCGTGAATATTGTTGGCGAAATTGATGGCATTTGACAACGCTGTTAGCCAAATATGTTGAGGCAGGCTTCAAGCAAATTGAGTTTTCGCCCGGTCAACAAGCACAATTAATTGATCGATAGAGATTTCGTGTTCAAAGCAGAAACAGAGAAAAAACTTGGGTTCTAATAGTATATAATAATGATAAGAGACAAAAAACGTTCGCTACAAAATAATTTGTCAAATTATTCAAATTAAAACTAAGGTTGATTTATATGTATTTTCTATATTTTATGACTTTATTATAAAAAAAAAATTCCCTCTTTTTCTCATACTCTTATTATCTCTTTCTCTCTCTCTCTCTCTCTCTCTCTCTCTCTCTCTATCTATCTATCTCTCAATCTCTATTAATCTCTCTCTCTCTTTCCCTCTCTCTTACTCTATGTACATCTCTTACTATCGTACTCTATATCTCTCTCTTTCTCATACTTATTCTCTCTCTCCCCTCTTTCTCTCTCTGTCTCTCTCTCCCCTAGGGGAAGATAAGACAGCGACAGGTCGAAAAAGTTTGAGACAGCAAAAGAGAAAAAATGTGTAAAAGAGTAAGCGAGTGAAAAAGAGGGAGAGGAAAGAGCGATAGAGTTTGAGTGAGTAAGATATACTTACCTATAAACAAAAAAATGCAACTTTTCAAATATATCTTTTCACTAACACATACACAAATCATTAAAAACGCCAAAATGCGACTTTATGAGAAGCGCATAGAGGGGTCTTATTGCCTTGCTAGAAAATTAAAACGAAACCGCAAGACCTCAGGTAACATTCTTGAATAATTTGTGCGTTTATTGTAATTTCATTTCGTAATTTCGTTGATGTGGATATGTTATATAACCGAAAAATTTGACAAAGTATGGAAACATATAGCATTTGTTTGCAAGGATATTTACCTTTTAAAAACATTGACGTAAAATTCACCTTTTTCAGCTTTATTTTTATTTTTGTGAAAAAGTAATTTTAACAAGAAATTTACATGAACCCCAAAAATAATGAAACCTTCCAATTAAGCTGTCGCCATTTTTGAGCTAACTGGACGCGCACTAATTGCATTTCATCTGACTAAATACGTAAATAAAAAAAAGTAGTTGCAATTTATATTTATTTACGCACAGCAAGCGGCTGAATAAATAAACAGCCCAAATAGTTTTACTCATACATAAGTGGATGTGTAAATAAGCGAGTCTATGTGTGTGTGTGCATGTGCATAGTTCAAATGTTTTTCGGTTGTGGCAAAGTGGCGCATTGAGGAATTTAACCAAATTCATCATACGCACTGTTGCACAGCTCGCACCTCTCAATGAGCATAATTTGCATTACGTGTTTAGTGTAAATCAAATCAACATGGCAACGTGGACATTGGGCTTTTCTGAACACACCATATTTGTATATTTTGAGGACCGTAATGAAAAGATCAAAAGGACATCAAATGGTTTTTGTGTATACAGACAAATAAAAAACAAAAACAAATAAAATTGGAAATTGTTCAAAATAAAAACAAATACGAAAACAAAGAAAATTTAATGTTTTAATAATATTTAGATATAATTTAGATTTTGGTTGGTTTTTGTTATATCATAGAATTTTCATTTAATTTTTAACATAACTTTTGATTTTGAATTTGTAGATCTTACAACTGAAATATACATTTATTTGTTATCTGTTAAGTTTTCTATTTATGTTAGGTATATAGTTTCTGTAGTTTCATTAAAATTTTATCTGGCCCAAAAAAATATATTTTCTGCTGCACTTCAACAATCACGGCTATCAAAGCACATTTGTTGTGTGTCCTTGCAGTCCATAAATGTCATGTGTACTTCATGAAACACCTGTCATCGTCATTATCATCATCAGCATTCGCGACTGGCACAAAAAAACATCCGCATTCCCATCCGCATCCGCATCCGCTGGCCTCATCAGCAACATCATTATGACCACCACATGACATGGTTCGGGAGTATTTTTCCGCTCGTTTAGCATATGTTGAAAATGTTCGCATAATGGTCCCTTAATCCCCGAACCGGACTGCTGGACGGACCCCCTCCGCCCGTTGCCTCTTGTACTGTTGACCACTCGACGACAGTTTTGGCCACGGGCTTGCTGTCAAATAATATTTATATACTATTCGTATAATGCGCGGATTATTTTCTTAATTGATACTGATCGGCCTATTATATGAAAATGCGCACAGTTCCCATCCCCTCACTTCCCCTCTCTCACTATCTTTGCTCTCAAGCTGTGTACGTGTATTTAAATTTTAATTTTTAAAACTTATTTCCAGTTGTGGTTGTAAAAATGTTATTCACGCCAAAAGTTAATTTGATTTTGTTGACCGCATGTGAAATTTTGAACTTTTTGGCTTTGACAAATTTGCGGACGGACTAAACAGGCCAAGGGACCAATAACATATGTGGGCGTGGCAAGTGTTATTCAACAATCATTAGCAACTTGTCTGATGGTTTTTGTTTATTCGTGCTTGCCTTTGAACATGTATAAAATAAATAAATATTGTTTACATAAGTTTTCAAATGGTTTTAATTGCCTACTTTATTGCATTATTTGATTAATGAGAGAATTGTTATTAGCAACAGCTAATAACAAATAATAAAAAGGTTTTTTGTACTGTATTATCAAATGACAAATAGGTAAATTAAAAAAATGTTTTTAATTATAAAAATAATTTATAATACCTATTAAAATAATCAATTATTTATTGATTGTACTAACTAATTCATTTATTTCGTTTTATGATGTTGGTCGAATCTATTAGGATAAGAATTCAAAAAACATGTGCATTCAAAATTATTATCCCTATATTTTTACAGCTGCATCGTTTGAAATGTATTCCAAACCAAGTGGATGACAGAAAATAGTTTGTTTAGGTGCGTGTCCAGTTGCGTTTTACAGGATTAAGCACTTACGGGCAATTTCGGGCACGCATTTTAAATTAATTATGCGTTATTTATAAATAAATAAAATGCACACGCAACGAGCGCAGAACACAAAATGATGTGTGTACAGGCCTCGTCCCGTTCCCCCAGCGAAAGTCCGGCACTTACATTGAAACTGAAGCCACATGAGGATGCAGCCAGAGGATTTGATGCTGAAAACCGCAGGACGAACATGTTGCGCTTAAAATACTTTGCTAATTTTTCGCTAATATTTGCCAGGTGGCTGTTGCTGAATCTCTTCGCTGTTGTTGGAATTTGTGTTGTTGTTTCTGTTGTTGATGGTCGTTTGGTTTGTCTGCCTGTCGGAAATAACAAATATTTAAACGTATTTAATTAAAACTCACAAATGAAACCGCAACGCTGCTGCTATCAACTTCCTCCCTCTCTCCTCTGCCTGCTTTTCCACCTATGCCGTTTGCATTACATTTCATACGAATACACACATACACACACACACACACACACACACAAATGCACACATATAAACCAACAAACACATACACACTTGTACATAAACGTGGCTCAAATTATTGCTTATTTATTTACAGCGTGCATTCGTTTTTCGTATTTGCCTATCTCTTTCTATTAATGTGAGTGTGTGCGTGTGTGTGTGTATTTGGCGTGGTGCGTTTAGCACTATCAACTTGAAAACATAAAAAAAAAAATAAAATTATTTTATTTAAATATACTTATTCATATATTTATATTTCAATATTATTTTATTTGAAAATATTTAGATATTACAATTGATTCTGTCAAATATTTGCTTTAGTGCTTTCACCTAATAATATTTGTAATAAATAATAAAACTTAATTATATTATATGCAAAATAATAGGTAATCTATTCCACGGTTAAAGTATTTTCGACTGCGCCCAAACTACAACAAATGGGCTTTCAAAAATTTTTCATTTCTGGTATTGAATACTTTCAAGCAGGCAATTTTATTATTCGGCCGCTTGGATGAAGCGAATTATATTGCATACTTTTGAGCGCACAATGTTATTTGATTCGCATTACGCATACGTCACGTTGGTTAAACGGCGCACAGTAATCGGAATTTGTGATAATGTTCATATAAATCATTCAACTTTAAAATAATCAAATTCAAATATTATATTAGGGCAACTAAATTGAATTGAAAATCATTTGACTTGTCTCCTAATAAAACTAAGCTGCTAAACGCTAAGAGCAAAATTCTTGGCAATAAAAAAAATTAAAAGAATGCAGCTTTTGTAAATGACAGCGTGTGAAAGAATGGATTCATACACAGCTGTGCACACAAGAAAAAGTACACAAAAACTCAAATTAAAATACACTGCAAGAAACACAGCGACGGTGGTTACTTTGAGGCATCAGCATTTGATATACTTCAGAAATGCATAAATGACTGCTGCCCAAAAGGAAACTAAAAAGCGTACCAAAAGACAAACAAAACGATTTTATTTTTTCAGTGGGGCTTTGTTGACCTATTCCTTCAAATCATATAGTTACACATACACATATGTCCGTGTCTGTGTGTGTGTATGTTTGCATTATTCCGGCAACTTTCGTCTGGCTTTTTAGCTCCAGTTTCTGTTTTTGACTCTGCTTTTGTTATTTACCCTACTGCACTTGCAGAAGCGAGAAAGGGGCAAAAAGCCAGCTTATTTGCCATTAAACTAAGCTGGTTAGCCAACTAGTTGGAACAGCTCCAGCCTGTCCAAACCTAGTCTATAGTGGACTTTTTATTCGACTCTTTTTGTTAATGCGGGCTGTTGATCCCAAAAATATTCAATTATGGCCACTAAAATGTAATAGTATAAAAATCTAAATATAGATATATGTATATACATAGATATAGAGATCACTCACAAATTAAATTAAATTAAATTATTTAAAATTAATTGAACAACAAATTAATGAACAAAAAACTAATAATAATTAAAATAAAGCAATATACAACGCATTTAACACTTCTTACACCAGAAACTTAAAATTGCTAAATATCTCTTTAGCTGATTTTCTGGCGGGGCACTTGACTAAAAATTCTTTACAAATAAGCGCAAACAGAATCATGCCCAATAAAGTGCACATTCCTTTGAGTTTAAAAACAATGCGTCAAATCACACAGAGCAACACAAGGATTATCAATACACTTAGGGCAAAGCAATAGGTTAGGGCATTGGATTCCTTTTCGGCTGGATAATATTAATATTCGTCCCAATACCGTGCTTCAGGTCACTTTCATTTCGTAGTCTATATTGGATCTATCGTCCTGGTAATGCATCATCACAATTCCCATCGCGACAAGCGTTAGGCCAGCAGTACACCAATTGCGACAAGTTAATATATATATATTATAACTTTTTCAATAATCTTTTCAATAATTTCTTTTGTAAAGATCGCCCTTCTATGCAATTTTTATTACTTTAAGTACCATTATTGTATTGATACATTTTTGACAAAAATATTTTAGTTGATCAGTCGAGAAATCATTGATAAAATCGATATGAATTTTATGAATTTTTTACATTTAACTACCAGTTTACTTGTCAACTTTATAATATAGTGATTAGATTCGACCAACTTTAACATTTCTTCAAAGTCCAGTTTGATCAGGAAACGATTTCGATTTTTGTGCTTAATTGTCATCTGTTAAAGATTAGATAAGCCGATAGAAAAATAACTTTTACTGGCACTCTGTGGGGTGCAGTATGTACGACACATACTAAAGGTATTTTTACGATTAATTTGATAGGGTTTAATCTTCAAAAAAATTAAAAATGTTTAAGCGATAAGATCCCACAATCAAACAATTATTTTTTTATACAACAGTTTTTTTATTTTAATTTAACAAGCAATTTTTGGATCAAATTCGTTTTTTCTTTTATTTTAACATAGACACATTTTTGATTGGGGGCATAAACTTATCAGCTAAATAACTTATATACAGAACTAGCTTAGGAAAGTATAATTGCATAAAAATCTATGACAATATTAATATTATTACACAAATTGCATTTACATAACGACAACAAGAATTGTGACAAAAAAATATATATAAATATATGCGATAATTACAACTCTATATACATATATATTTACAAATATCACAATATTATGGGTGCATTATGTACAGAAATTGAAGGCAGCAAAGTTCAAAAATATATAAAAATGAGTCTCAATTATCAAATGAAAACAACAAAAAAAGAATAAAACAAAAAAAAATCGTGTGTGTCTAAATTTCTGGCCCATAAAAATAACAAATACCCAGGTTGAACGTAACAGCAGCCCAAAAATCAATTTGGCATGGGGAGCTGTCCGTCTGCAAACCAGGTTTCATTTAATTTTTATGCGCAATCTATTCATCTCTCTCACAAACACATGCAAGCTAAACTCAAAATATAAATGAAGCTACTAGCAAGATAAGTGGGGGGGTACTCGGGGGCGAAAATCGTGTAACTCACTTTAAAAATTATTTAAGCTTGCTTCACACGTGCCGAACAACTGAACAAAATAATAGGAAATAATAGAAAAATGTAAAAAAAGGATGAATTATAAAAATTTAAAATTGTAAATTCCTAAAAATGTTTGAATAATTTCTATGGCTATTTAAAAGATTTGTTCAGCTATTCGACAGGTGCGAACACAGCTTACTGTACAAGGCAACTTATAATACTTGTTTCACAATGTTCGAGTATCTAGGCTGACTTAAAGTTTTTCCGAGTACTCGTAGCTGGGCGCCGGTTGGGCCTTGACGCCGTTTTCAACCTTCCAGTCCGGCTCGAAGGCGCGATTCTCATGCTGTTCCAGATACTCAGGATTCTGCATGGCATTCGCGGCCACTTCGGCGTGATTGCGATTTCGGCTGATTTGTGTAGACTTGCGTATGCCATACGAGAAATATATGCAATATCCGATGGCAATCCAGATGAGGAAACGTATCCAGGTGTACAGGTCCAGCTGGAACATCAGATACAGATTGACAAAGACGCTCAGACAGGGCACAAATGGCACCAGAGGCACCTTAAACGTCAGCTCTATCGTTGACACCGGCTGCAGGCCAATTATGACGCATATGCAGACCAAGAGGAGGCCCACAATGCTCAGGGAGACAATGCCGGCAGTGGCCTCCATTTCGAAGACCTTCATGAAGATGCACCAGATGAGGCTGAATATGGCAAAGACCACAATGCCGATTTTTGTTATGGCCGATGTCATTGTGTTTGGCTCCTTGTAAGCGTTGCAGAACAACTGGCGGATAACGTTCGGAGCACGGATCGAAACCGGTTTGGTCATCTGCTCATCCTGATAGCGCAGCACCAGCACACAAATGGCCACAATCGTATAGGCGAGCAGTGTGCCAATGGACATCATGTCCACCAACTGCTCCAGATTGAACAACATGGCCATAATGGCTGCAAATATGCCGGACACAATTGTGGCCAACAAGGGCGTCTTCGTATACGGATGCACCTTGGACAGGCGCTTGAACAGAATGCCATCATTGCCCATCGCGTAGAGGATACGGGGCAGCGGGAACATGGCGCCCAACAGGCTGGTGCAGAGCGCAAAGACAGCTCCGATTGTGACAATCCATTTGATCGTGTACCATTCGACGGCATCGAATGCTTTTGGGAAGGGCGCCTCCCGATCCTGCAGATAATACGGCAGCATCATTGTCAGCACGGTCGAAACGCCAAAGTAGGCCAAGAAGATGATGATCAGCGACACGACAATGGCCAATGGTATATTCCGCTTGGGATTGATGGCCTCCTCGCCCGTGGTCGCAATGCAATCAAAGCCCACAAATCCATAAAAGCATTTCGCGGCGCCCGCCATTACGCCAGCAATGCCAAAGGGCATAAAGCCGCCGGTGCCGGCCCATTCGGGCACTTCGCTGGCCGGAATGCGCCAGTTGTCCGGATTGGCTGTAGAATAGAAAGGGAGAGATAAGTCAACATTTGCCAATTGGAAATTAAAAAATAATCGTGATCGTGACTACAGAGAATTGAATGTAAATTTAGGTAATTAAAGTTGAAGAATTATAAATTTGAGTTTTTAAATTAAACAAAAATTGCATAAATTTTAAGTGTTGAAACAATTAACGTTAAAAGTCATGACCAAAATGCCATCATTTGATGTGTATTCCAAAAGTTTTACATGTCCACATCAATTAATGTGTATTCCAAGATTCTTACATGTGAACATTTTTCTAAATTTAGGCATGATTTTTGACAAAAAAATTTGACACCTCCAGAATCGGATGTTACATGTTGTTTTTATAATATTTATGGCCATCAAAATCGATTACAAATGCAAACTCGCAATTTTAAATTTTGGAAATTTTTTTTTAATAATTAAGTTAAAAAAAGTACATTTTTTTTTTAATTCAAAAATTATTTTCCTAAAAATGCATTTATTTTAAATGTATAATCAATCTAAATGGAAAGTCAGTTCAGTTTTGACAAATTTATGAATGTTTGATATATGACCCTATGGGTCCAAGAGCTTTACATGTCCAAATTTTTCCCGATTTTGGCACGATTTTTAAGAAAAAATTTGACCCCCTCAGATTCGGGCTTAATATTTTTTATACTATTTATGACCAAAAAAATCGATTAAAAGTGCAAACTCGCAATTTTAAATTATGAAAAAAAAAAAATTTACCAAAATAAGTAAGAGGAAATACATGCTTTATTCAAAAAAAAAAAATAAAATAAAAAATTTTTTTTATAAAAATGAATTAATTTAAAATTTTTTTATAAAAATGAATTAGTTTTAAATTTAAAATCAATCTAAATGGAAAGTTATGTCGAAAATGCCATCAAACTTGAAAATCGGTTCAGTTTTGACAAATTTATGAATTTTTGATATATGAGCTTTTCATGTCCAAATTTGTTTGTCATACTATTTGTGGCAAGTAGAATCGATTAAAATTATATTAAAGCATCACTTACCGTTCATGCCACCAGCAATCAGAACAATGCCAATGGTAACCAGATTGACGCTGGTAAAGATGTTGTTCAAGAAACTGGACTCCTTGGCGCCGAAGGCCAGCAGGGCGGCTAGCAGCAGGATCATGCCGAACGATAGAAAGTCCGGATAGTCGCCCAAGAAGCTCACCTTGATGGGCATCGTTGCGTTGAGCGCCTTGGACATGTTGTTATCGATCAACGAGTCAAAGTAGCCGCTCAAGCCACGCGCCACCGAAGCGGTGCCGATCACATACTCCAGTATCAAGTTCCAGCCGATGGTGAAGGCCACAAACTCGCCAATGGTTACATAACTGTACACATAGGCGCTGCCAGCCTTGGGCACACGTGCCGCAAACTCCGCATAGCAAATGCCCGCAAATGCCGACGCGATGGCTGCGATCAGAAAGGATATGGTCACCGCCGGACCCGCTATATTGTAGGCCACCTGGCCGGCCAGCACATAAACGCCCAGGCCCAATGTGCTGCCCACTCCGAGTGCCGTTAGATCAAAGAGACTGAGAACACGCGCCAGCTTCGATTCGGCCTCGTTGACATCGTCCGTTTTACGGCGGGTGAGAGCATTCCACATTTTCGACATCGCTGCAAAAAACAATTTGTATTATAAATGTATATATTTGTAAGTATTATTAAAACTATTTATTTATTGAATTTTCATTCATTGTCTTAATGTAAAGTTTAATTCCAACTTCACTTATATTTTAATATTTTTTGTAGACTATTTTTTATATGGATTCATTATTATAAATGTAATTTTTATATGTTTAATTACTATTTATTTATTAAATTTTCATTCATTGTCTTGATGTAAAGTTTAATTTCAACTTCACTTATATTTTAATATTTTTTGGAGATTATTTTTTATATG
Organism: Drosophila micromelanica; assembly: GCA_004143825.1. NCBI lineage: Eukaryota > Metazoa > Arthropoda > Insecta > Diptera > Drosophilidae > Drosophila > Drosophila micromelanica. The sequence goes on along the minus strand of SCDY01000120.1, from coordinate 87,641 downwards.
GATTACTTTAAGTATATCACACGTCAATTTGTGTTATAAATGTATAAATTTATATGTATAATTAAAACTTTTTATTTATTAAACTTTTACTCCTTGTTTTTTTAATGTAAAGTTTAATTTCAATTTCACTTATATTTAAATATTTTTTGTAGATTATTTTTTAAATGGATTATTTTAAGTATATCAAACGTCAATTTGTATGTTAAATTGATTTGTATGAATAATTACAACTATTTACTTATTCAGTTTTCACTCATTGTCTTAATGTCTTAATATTTTTAGTAGATTATTTTTTATATGGATTACTTTATGTACATCACTCGTCAAAGTTGGTTTTTTCCATCATATTTTTTATTCTATGCCAATTATATTATATTAAACAAAGCAAGCACTGTCTTTATTTTTTCACACCTAAATCATCTGGATTACTTTTATCTATGCAGAAAATGCTAAGCTTTAAGCAATAAACCGTTGCAGATCGCTTAGACATTGTCCAGGTCATGCTTATCGTATCTTAGCCTATCTATACTGTCTCAAAGCTCTCAATATCTGCCGATAAGCTGAAGGCAGCTACTGTTTTTAAACGAGCTAAAGTTTTCAATAAGGCAACAAGTTGTTTTAATAGCTTAACTCAATGCGATTTGTTATGCCAAACACAGCTGAAGCAAAAACAAATCCAGAAAGTCATTAAAGCCGATTAGATAAACTGCACATTCTAAGTTAGTTCATGTTTTATAGATCCAATCGGTCTTCAAAACAAGCCGCATTATTTCTGTTTTTTTTTTTTTTTGTGCCTCTTGGTATTTCTTCAATTAGAATTGCAACAAAAACGTGTTCTTATTACGTTCTTTTTTATCTTTTGTTGACGTCCAAGTTGACTGATTGTTCGAGATAAATATAGCATAATAACAGCAATTGTTTGTACATAATACAAAAGTCATTAACTTCATATACGATTATGCATACTTAACACGAACGCCAATTGACAATGATATATGATTTGTGTTGACTTTAAAACTGGCTTAAACTCGAATCAGACGAATCGAATCGGACAGGTTTATATACAGATCATTGACTTTCTATAAAATTTTATTTTTAAATATAAGAGTCTTAGTTCTAAGAAATACTTTATAAATTTCAAAATATATGTATCCCATTTTATTTATTTTCATAAATCAATTTTTTATTTAGTTCCGAAATTTACTCCTTCAATAACTTTTTTTCCTTTTTGCTCAAATATTATTGAATATAAATAATGACCTTTTTTGCTATCTAGAGCAATAAATTATGTTCAAATATTGGTAGATATTTTGGATCAGCCTACGCCTACGACATGAACAACATTTCGTCATGTTTCAGACATGTTCCGATAACAGATTAAAGCCAAATACCAAAAATTCCCGTTACTGTGTAAAGCACGCGCCCCGCTTTGCGAATCTAATCTTATTTTTTTCGTGCAGATTAACCCATAATTACAAATGAATTTTGGATTTATGCGATATGGAGGGCTGCTATAAAAATGTCGCTGCCATAAAATAGTCGAATTTCAAAGTCAATATCGTGTGCTTTTTTTTTGCTTTTATTGCTGATAATCTCACGGACATCAATCATATCCCAATTGAGCGACCTTTGAATCGATGTGTTTTTGATTAATGGGCGCATCTATGAATAACTTTTCCCACGCAACCCAGAGCGAAGGTCGCGAGTTTTATGGGTCAAATTGGATAGTTTTTAAATACGATGCTTAGGCATACAAATGCGAGTTTAATTAATGCTAAACGCGTGCCAGACAAGGTCCATAAAAGTCGGCATTTGCAGGTGTTTTATGTATTTATGTATAGTATCAGCTGCTTGAGGAAGTAAATAATCGGTTATTTAAATTGAAAGCAATTTGAAGCGCAAGAAACTTGTAGGGAAAAAACAACTTTTATAATCATATACCTCATTTACGATTGACCTTGAGACACTCAAGTGTTATCTAGGTAAAAGTAAAATATTGTTGTTGTACTTTCACTTAAGCCCTAATCGAACCGAGCTTATCTTCGTCCCTGATTTCAAGTACTTAATTCATTCATGGTTAAAGTTCGTATTGAAATGTAAAAAATACTTTTACTGTTAATGATCTCATCAGTTTTTAACTTCTAGCTAGATCTATGAATCCAGATCAAGATCTTAAGCAAACTAGTTTTCAGCTGTTATTTATATAGTTGTTTCAGGGTGGATTTCAGCATGCGGGTCTTGCGTGTTCAGTTATTTCGTTTTTATTTTAACGTACTTTTTTATTTATTTATTTAATTTTTTTTTTTTGGTATTCTCAAATTATTCTGGCAATAAACGATTACGTTTAATTTTAAAGAAATTTGCGGCTTATTCATTCAACAATTTTATAGAAGGCTGTAAAAGTTTACAGATGAGTTTTTTAATACTTTTATATTTTTAAGTGGAATGTTGCTCAAATTTTTTTTTTTAGTTTTTTAGAAAACTATTTTAAATATTATAGCTAGCACCCACGCACACTTTTCAAATAATTAATTATATTCAATGTTCGATTACTTTCACTTGAAATTAGCCTTGGCTTAAAATCAACAAGAATTCGTATTTTTTCATTTTTTCTTTTTTTGAGTCCTTAATCCTTAGTGTACTTGTTAAATATTTGTAAAAATGCACATACTTGTTACGATTTTCCTTTTTTAACTTTTCAACTTTAAGCACAAATTGACAACAACTAACGGTTACAGTAAAAGTTGGTAACGATATTATTATTTTTTTGTTTTCTGCTTTAACTAATTTCAACGACCGCGCGCGTCGCACTCCAAAGTTGTTCTGATCGTGCGGCGTTGGCGTTGGAACGCTTAAAGCTTTGCCCTGGCTGCCCGCCAGTAATAACAACAATAACAACAACAACAACGACAACAGCAACAAGCAGCAGCAGCAGCGGCAGCGACAACAATAATTTGTTAACAACTCTTTCTTAACGAAAGCGAACAGACGACGACGACGACGTCAACAGAGCGTTGTGGCATTTTACAGCCAACGCTGGATTTCCGGTTCAAACCGAATTGTTTGCGGCGAATTTGGCCAAGATTTGCTGTTAGCTCGGTATTTAAGTTCAGATAAGTTCAACAGATTAAGCATGGCGACCTTTGACGTCACAAGCAGAAAGAAAGGGTTTAATTAACTAGACAAAGTTATAATTTCAAAAATATATATACTTTTTAAGAGAAAAATAATTATTATTTTAGTATCTACTCTTGAAAAACACTGTTAATTTTTTTTTTATTTTATTTTTAATATTGAGTTGTTTTAAATGCAATTTCATTGCGAGAATATAATAAGTCTAGGGTATCCCGATACCCGACATAAATTTATTAAATTTATTAAATTTATATTATTTACACTTTTGTTGGCTAGTGATATCTTTATGGTACCTCGGCCCTCGTATGGGGCTCGTGCCAATGATTAGTCGCACGACTTTGGCTCGCATATCTGGCATTACTTTGACAGCTTGTTAAACGCATTTAGTGACCACTTGTAACCGAGCGTGTGGGCCTTTCAGCTGATAAGGGCCAAAAGCGCCATTCAGACACGTCCGTTCGTCTAACAGAGCGAGGTTTTACAAATCCCCCCAACCACTTGACTTTAAAATCGTTTAACGAAAGACACACGTACAAATTTTAGAATGCGTCCCAATGCATCCAAGTTGTTATTTACAAGCGTCTGTGAGTTAACCTTGACACACTTACGTTGTGGGTGGGGGGGAGGTGCATTGAAGATCGTGCGTTTCGATTTTCAAAACAGCTGGAAAAATACTTGTTGAATAACTGTTAAGCAAGGCTCGTTGTGGAAATAATAAAAATAAATACAGTATTATTAAAAAATCAACAATTATAATTGAGAAAGATTTGTAACAAAAAATTAAGATAATTTACATAAAAATAAATAATAATAATAAATAAATAATAAAAAATAACATATATGAAACGTATAGCAGATGATTCTTATAAAATCAACGACAAAAATTCAATTTAAGATAACGGCATAAGAAATTTGAACCGTAGTTAGATCATATGACACAATCCATTAATACGCCCCTCACATTGAGAGCTCCGACGCATAACAAGATTTCCAACAAGCACAGTAATTTTCCATAACTAGACTCTATGGCGAAATTGGCAAGCGACAGCAACAGCAACCAGTTAACAGCAACGGCAACATCAACATTGACCAACAACAGATGGCTCTAAAAAAGAATCCAAAGTTCAGCTAAAAGCCTCGAGCAAGATCAATGACTTGACGCATTTTTTCATTCTATTTTTGTATTTTTAGTTTCAGTTTTGTTTTGGTGTCTGTTTTGGAAAACTTCTCGAATGTAGAGCTGCAAATGGAATACAGCATATACAAATGTAAGACTAGGCAAACTTGTTAAACAAATCACACCGCAAAAAGGAAGAAAAAGAAATATATTGCCAAAGCAAGTTTGGCCTAAAGATAATTCGATATGCAACAGGCCTAGTTAACGAGTAATGACATCAAATGAAATCGAGAACCCAAACGAACCAACCACCTAACCAGATCAACTAAATCCAAGCCAATTTAACCACATTAATAGCGTAATCACAGGTTTTATTGGTGCTCCATTACGGATTCAATTCACAGTTCGATGAGATGTTGCTTTGACGTCATTGAGTTAACCAATTTCCCTACTGGGCATATCGAATTTGTCTGCTAATTGATGTGCGCCTAATTAATTTTTCAATTATTGACAAATATTTACACTATTTTTGTCACCTTTTCATTATTTGACAATAATTTGATTTGGCTTTCCGCAAATATTTTGACACCTGTACAAGGTGTCGCCGATACCCTATTGTCATTTAACATATTACTGTCTAACAGCTTAGATAAATTTAGTCATAGTACCAGTCACAAAATTTATGCCATATACATACATGATAACTATTGATATCGTATCTGTAATTTCCGCTTAATTTATGGATCAAAGTTAAGTTAAGCAACGATTCAATGTATGAAAAGTAAATTTTTTTTTACTTTTTATGATTTATAGTGCTTTTCAATTTTAATACGTCAGCAGGATTTTATCGATTTGCTCGACAGTTAACAGCTGACCATAAATTGGCTATTAAAAATACGCAAAAGATAGTTAAATAATAAATTATAAAAAAGTTTAGTCTCTTAAATCAAGTGTATAATGTAAGGATAGACTCAATAAAACATAAATATATATACGATTTATACCTCCTTTTTAGATTTATTTCTTCTTCAATAAAAATTATTTATATCATTCCATCTGTTCCCTAATTTTGTATTTTAGTTTACCCGATCCGATTTTTAGTCCATAGTATATAGTAAGGCGCTATTGCGCGTTAATGCCTATAGTCAGACTCATAAATCTATATATATTTTTAGGCATTTTATAATCCCCCTAATAAGAAATTTATTTGGCATTCTTGTGTGGTAAGCACCATACGCATTCTTTAGCCATAAATGAAGAGGTATATGGCTTCCTGAATGCGCAAATGGTGCTTCATCTCTCCAGACATCTAAGTATAATCGCTACTCGGAGCCCCACGCGTTTGGCAAGTGCAAAGTCGGCCTCTGTCCCATATAAGTTGATTCCCTTTATGGCCATCGTAATTAAAGTAGGCACCATTCATCTATGAAACATTTGCCAGACTTTTCAAGATAACAGATAATTGCACATTATGACGATTTTCAACTAAGGCGAACATAATTTCAATGTTGTGTCGACGACTTGATAAGAGATTCATTTACCAGATGGTCTCTGTTTCTTTCTGTTCTTCATTATCTTGAAACTGTGTCTGTCTGTGTTTTGATAATCGGAACGAAAAAGACATTTGTATTGGTCTTGTTTAGATAAAGACTGCAGTACTTTCTTTCCCTTCAACTGCAGAAGCGTCTCATTTTCCCCCAAAAGGGGGGAGAACATTTACTCAAATTATTTTCAAATATTTGTAAATCAAAAAATTTAAAAATAATTTAGATAGTTGAAAATTTTCCGGAGTAGGAACCCCCTTTGGGCTACGCCACTGCGGCATATATAATTTATGGATCTTCTGTGTGTAAGAGTTTTCTACCAAATATTTACAGACTTTAGGCACGAGCGACTCGTGATGAGAATTCACAATCGTTAACTTCCATAGCATATAGTTCAGGCGATTACAGTTATTGCGGGGGGTTTTATTTTGAGCCATTATTAATGTTATTTAGGTTGCAATCTGATAAGAATACTAAAAGGTGACACACGAACAAGACTTATACATATGTACATATCTATATATATACATATATATATATATATATAGGGCATTCTACCCTATGATTATACTTGATAAACTAAGCTTATCCAATGAAGCTTACGAAATCATTTGTTTACTACGGCTAGAGGAGAATTTCAAGTTCAGAAGCTAACATTGCTGTAATTCTACATAATGCATTTTTATTTTATTCCAAAACATCTACATTATATATAAGGACCATATTAATGTTAATGCTAATAATAATTAGGTGCAAGATAATAATATTCCTTCTTAATATCCTTAATATCCTTCTCTTATACAAAAATAAAAAAAAATGTATTTATCCCATTGATGATAAATAATAAACATACAAACTCAGCTATTTTCTTTAACTATTTTTTTTTTTTTAATCTTATACATGATTAAATCAAATATTTTTGAATAATTTGAATAATTTGATAAATTTAATCTACTTTGCCTTCTACAATATGTAGTATATTAAGCCTTTTTAAGTTTTCAGTTTAAGTTTTAGCTGCAACTTTGCTATCTCCTCAGTTATCAACTCATATTGTAAATTTGACAGTAAAATCTTTGGGAAATTCAAATCCCACAATATCATTTACTATAGTTGCTGAAGTCACTGAACTCGCATACAAAAAAATAATACAATAAACAATATGCTCTCATTATTATTATTTTTTCCCCCTTTTTTTTTTGGTTATATATATTTCGAAAGTTTTTATTTAGTTGAAGAGTCGTTTAACAAATGTTGCTAATAATTTTCCATTTAAAAAATTACTTGAAATAAACTGCCGACCGTCAGATGGAAGATTCGGTGGAGATGGCTGGTGGTTAGTAGGTGGGTGGTGGTTGGGTGGTGGTTGGGTGGTGCTGCCTGTTTGGGTATTTATAACAATGTATTTTAATGCGGCTTGTTGGGTGCTCAGTGTGGCTTGTAAATTGTTTGTGACTTTGAAGCACCGTATGCGGCGCATTTAATATGCACGAGAGGGAGGAGTGGGGAACGGCGAGAACGGAGAGATGAGCCGAGTTGGCGGGGGCAACCATTCTTGACATTTGCATTTGCATTTGCCGGCTGCGAAAGAGTCAAAGGCAGCTGCAAGGGTTACTCAAGCGGGCTAATTACAAGAAAATGTTCGCCAGCTGGAAAATAAAAGCAGCGAAACATTTAGACAAAAAGAAAGTCTAGTTACATTAATGCCTATTTTTGTTGAGTTTATTGCTGCAAGTGCCTTTTGAATACCAAAATTACCAAAAAAAAAATTTTTTTAAATTTTTTAAAACTTAAATTTAGCTTTTATATTTATCTATTAATCACCATTACGAGTTCTCGGAACGCCATTTTATTCATTGCAGCTCCTTGACTTGTTTATCTCCATTTACAACATTGTACGATATACAATTTGGTAAGACTCTTGGCTAATAAACGTCACGAGTCTCACCTGCATTTGATAAGAATAACTATTATAATGTTTCCCACGGCTGAGCGTCAAAGGAATTCATTTTCATTATCAGCAGACAAATAGTATATAGAGTTTTAGTTAATTGTCATTGGAACGTTTTATGAATTGTTTTTCAAAATTCGTAGAAGTGATAAGAATCAATAATACCTTAAGTAATAGTCGAAACTATCAAATCAAAATCAATATTAATCATGTGGAGATAATTTATTAGATTATTTTAATCAGTTATATTGTGAATTTTGTACCTTGTTGCCAGGTGTGTTAACTGTAAGCACTTTTAAGAGATATTTTTCTTTTAAATGCTATCTGGCATTACTTTTATTGATAGCTGTGTATACCCTTTATGTCATGGATTACACAGTAGTATATTTCAATACCATATACAAATCACTTTGAACTGCTCACAATGAACATGCAAATCTAATAAAAAATAAATAAATAAATAAAAAAAAAGTGTATAGCCCCATATGTGGAATAGAGCATAACCAGCTCAAAGTGATGTCATGAATATTATAAAAAGTTCCTCATTAACATTGTTAAAAAGCGTAAACAAAGAACGAACGAGAGAAAGAAAGCAGTTGAAAAGCAAATGTAAAAAAATTTAAAAAAAAAAACTAAGAAAAAGTAAATTCTAAATTTAAATTTAATAATGTTAACACTATTATTAACAAATTATTATATATTTATATACTGATTTGTGCCAAAATCTACTTTAAGTATTTTGTACTAAAATCCAAATATTAACATTATGTATTATTATTTGTTATATGCATATTTGCAGTTTACCTATGTGTATTTTTATTGTATTTTATTTGTGGGACAATTTAAAATAATTCTTCACTTAATTCACAACATTCAACGAAATGCACTTCACGAAAACTTTGCCGCAAATATTTTCACAAATTGTTATGCACTTTTATTTTATACTTAAAAACACACTTAAGACTTGTGAAGTGATAAACTGGTAAAAAAAAGGTAACATACGCGACGCTTATTTACTTAATTTATTCAACATTCACGATTCATATAAGTTTTTATTTTAAGCCGTTTCTTTTGGGCTTGTCTCGTTAAAACAAAAAAGCAAAGATCGAAACAGAAACAGAAATGAAATGAAATATTTTGAACATACAAAGTGAACAAACAGCAAGTTGTAAAAAAAATGCGTAAGAAAGCGAATAAAGTTAATAAGGCTGTTGAAAATGCCAATACCAAGACAAACATAACGATAAACAACCAAAAAAGAAACAAGAAACAAAAACAAACGCAAAGCAGAAAACGTGAACAGCAGCTCGTTAAAATACTCTGTAATATACGTATATGAGTAGGGTATTTGATGTGCTGCATTAATATGACAACATTCAAATATATTATACTCTATTATTAAATAATATATTGTATTTTTTGCTCTAATAAATAGTAGAAAAACAACACATTAAGAAAACGTGATATACATGTATGTGGGATTTTATTTAAATTTAATAATTAAGCAAAGATAATTGCAAGACTTAAAGTTACAAGTAATTTCCTCGTTAGATCTTGTTTGAGCAACAGCTCTCAACACCTATCTCGCCAAGGGCCGAACTGTAATTCCCTCTTTCGCCGTCATCGGTATGCTTCCTCTCTTCGTCTTTCGGTTATCGTCGTCTTCTACTTTGGCGGATTCGCAGGCTGGCGAATTCGCTTTCGCCACATTTGTTGTTGTTAACTTCAGCTGTCGTTGTCTTGGAATCTCGCCGTTGTTGATATTTTGTCAGAGATGGGAGTTGGCTTGCTTACAAAAATACCAACCCACATATAATATTCATAATATATGATATATATTACATCTTATACGACCTTACACCTTAGGCATTCCTGCTATAATGCAACGTGATTCAATGTTGAGAAAATATAACAAATACTTGCTGGAACCTAAAACTGACACACAATAACAATATAGCTAACATTTGTTGACTCATAAATGACAACAATGAATATGTGGAGGAGATAAGGGAATATCCAGAATATCATCCATCAGCAAATAACCTGTTATTCGCAAATTGTTTTTCTATTTAACGAACTATTTTTATATACATTCTTATATTTTTATATACATTTTCTCAATTTAATTATAATCATAGTGAGTTTTAGTTTATCTATCAGTTACAAATAGAAATGTTGTTTAATGGGAATAACACGAGATGTGCCACAAACCGATTACAATGCAATGTTGAGGTAGCCAGCCACGATCCAAGGTTACGGGTTAAGGTTTTCACGTGTAATAAAAAAAAAAGCTAAAAGCTGAAAAACCAAGCTTAGCTTAGCTAAACAGTTGTTTAGCTATAAAATAAATCTTAGTCAAAATTCTTGAATTAAAGACATAATAAGGTATAACATTTTTTAAAAGCTTTTGTTTTTCTTTATTATTCGATATTAAAAAAAATTTTCAAACAAAAATAATAAATTATTTTTAAAAATTGTTTTTTTATTTTAGAATCAAGCGTAAAAAATATGTTTAAAAATAAAAAGCTCCATTATAATAAACAATTTTTCCATTTTATGCATAGTGAATATAGAAGTAAGTATCATAAATTTTTTACAGATTTGTTTTTCCACACATTTTCATATTAGCAATTAACCAAAGTGGCAATTGAAAATAATTGAGCTTGTATGAAAAATTTATTAAATAATTGCATACACTTTTGCTAACCAAATAAAACTGAAACTTGATTATATCAATTGTTAATTTTTGAAAGGGGCCATGGGGCCATGTCCGTCTGTGGGGTCTATTGGTTCGAATTACCAATTTCAATTTTACCGGAAATTATGTGCCGTCAAAAAATACAATACTTTGCTTGTATTTGTGGTATTTCATTTGTCAAAACAAAACAAAAAATAATTATAATGTTTATTAATAACATCTCATGCATGATAAAAAATAAAATCAGCCAAAACACAAACATGGCTTATAAACGAATTAAGTGACAAATATATTACAAATACCCATACATATAATTAAATGATAATAATTGGAAAAGAGAGATTCTTCATGAGAATGCAAGTTTTCCCATTCATAAATTGAAGAACCCATTTAACTCTTAGCTACCTCAACATATGCCTTATTCTCTTAGCTCTTAACAAATTGAGTTCCTTGACAAACAAAATATTAATAATAATAATTGCCAGCTGCTAATTGAAATTTTATTGGACGCACGCCTTTTTTTCCTGCCTCACTAATTAATTTGTTTAGCAAAATTATATTAATTATTAATGGGGCCCAGCCTCAAAAGTAAGTGCTAATAAGTCTAACATGACGTAGACTTATTTTCATAAGCTTCTCAAAAATAAACCTTATAATTTATATTGTTATATATTTTAAACGCACGAGCCTTTCAAATTTAATTTTAAAATAATTTTTGCGTAAAAATTGATTATATGTTGCCTATATGTTTAAGTGCTCGCTTCTTATTTCTCCGTTTTTAGTCTGTTTGTCAATTCCAATTAACTGAGTTGTATCTGCGTTGGAGCTATTTCAGTCAGTGAGATTTAACTGAATATATATTTTGGGTGGTGTTGGATTTTCTTGAAAATTATAAAAATTTATAGCAAATTTTTTTGTCCATTTTTTTAAGGCAAAATATATTCAAAACATAAGAATATTTGCATATACATTAAATCGAAATATATGCATTGGAATATAGATCTTTTACATAGTACACAAATTCAATTTTATTTTCAGAAACTAAAATTGCTCACAACTAAAAATCCGACCCTAGTTTTAAGTTAATGAAATATATTGTTCAACAATAAAATATATAATTAAAACAAAGAGCTATTTAGTATTATTTAACATTTAATAATTTATTATTAACTAAAAGAAACTGTTCTTATTATGTTATATATTTTATATGTTGCGCTGAACTTGTTCAAATACCTGGAGTATGCAGCTTTAAAATCGATAGTGAGGCTGAAATATTTCAAGGCAAGCAGGCCGAAAATACTTTGGTTGCCCCCAAGCAGCATCACCCAACAACCCCCTCCCCTTTCCCCGTAACCACTGTAGAAGAGCACAACCCTTAGATGCCTCAACAAATAACTTAACAAGTGATTAGCCGGCCAAAGTTTTACAGCTTCAAAAGTTGCTTCGGTTGCCTGGCTGGCAAATTATATACAGCACAGTTTTAGGCGCATCTCGGCATATATTATTAGACGGTGAACATTTTTGGTGAACATTTTCGGCCCTTGGGCCTGGACTAATGAAAACGCTGTCTGCATTCGTTTTTTGAGGCAAAAATTTGCCTATGCAATTTACACTAATGATGAGAAAACTTTAAACAACTGCGACAAGCCCATGGAAATTTATCCCAAGCTACAATTAGACCAACACTAATTGCTGGCAATTGTTGGGTTGTTCTATACAACAGTTATCATATACTATATACACGCAGAGAAAAAACTTAACACAAAGATTTCAGTACAAAAGAAAACATTTTAAAAATTTTCATTGCTGGGTTAAAAAAAAATCGATATTTTATAATAATAATTTACAGATAAGTTAATTTTAATTTTTATTAGTATCACTTCTTTTTTTGAGTGTACAAGTATCCAAAGTATTCACAGCTGCATTTCAGAAACAGGTACCGCAGCCCAGATCCGGAAGAGCTGCGACTAAGAATAGAACCTGCACATTGAGCTATCTATTGCTGTAATTAGTTAGAATAGAGCTGACCTGTCTGGCATTTAACTGCGACTTGTGTCTGTCCATTGTCTGTCCACACAGTGACTAAATAAAATTTTGCATGTGGGCAACCAGAAATGGCACAAGGTCCACACAATGGAAAGTGTCAGTCAGTGTCACAGTCAGAGTATATAATAATTGGTCTAATATTCAGTCGGAATATTGCGCATAAAGTGGGTAACTGGTTTTCAAAACCGGTTTCAGGGGTTATTGTTCAGAAGAACACTTGTTCATAAAATCTAATTTGTATTCCCTAACTAAATACTATTCAAACTATATTTACATTCAAAAGTATGAGTAATACAGGGCATGAAAAATACTTATATAAGGACAGAATTTTAGGTTAAATCAATAAATCTTTTAGAGAGAATTTTATATACTATCATAAAAATTTGTATAATTTGTATTTTTAAAATTTCTTTAAGCAAGCTTTTATTGTAGCTTATATTCTCTATATGTATAACTCCTAACTATATTTACGATCAAAATGAGTAAAGCCATGAAATATACTTATATATAGACAGCCTTTACAAGCATTAAAATCAATAAATCGTTTATATAGTATTTTATACATCATTATAATAATTTTTATGTAAAATTCAGTAAAAAATTCTTTCCAAAATTTTCAAAAATTTCTTTAAAACTTTAAAATTAAAAAATCCTTTATTAAGCATTGTTTATGCTATCATAATAATTTGTATGTAAAATTCTGTAAATTAAAAATGGTTATAAGTTGATTTAAGCTAGCTTTCATTTATTGTAGCTTATATTCTCTATATTCATTCATATGTTTACTCAAATGATATTCACTATTCGTATGTTTATTAGGCCTCTCATTTTAATTATTATTACTGCATGTGGTTTTGTTTGTTGTTTGGTTGTTCGATATTTTAAAATTATGAATGATATTTGGCGGTTTGACTTGGCCAAAACTAGTTCCCAACTCGTTTTAGGCAGTGCCATTGACGTTCAGTTCAAGCCATATAATTTATATGGCTTCAAGTTTTTTAAACAAACCAAAAATCAAATATTTTTTATAACAGAACGAAATTTGGAATACCCTAGCCAAAGAGTGGCAACATAAAAATACACTATTTATTATTTATATACACTTTTATTACACCAACTTTATTACAGTCTAGAGGACTTCACTTACCTGACTGTTAGTAGAAAATGCACACACCTATGTGTCCGCTGTTATTACTGTTATTGTTAATAATAAACGATTCGAAACAAACACCTGTAGCAACAAATTAAATTGTGCATCTGAAAATGCGACCGAATGCGGCGAACGTTGGCGCTGAAATCGCGCGAGCCGCAAACAAAAGATTCGCCAAGTTCAACAGCAAGAATTAACTGTGAATGAGAACAACAACAACAATAACAACAATAGACACAACAATAGCAATGATCATTCACAAAACACAACAAAAAACAAAATGCCATAATTAGGCGGTTGTAGTAGCATTAAACAAAAATATTGGAACTGGTCGTAGCCGCTATACGCTGCAAATAAATTGAAAAATGTTCGCATTACAAACATATTAAAACCCTTGGAATTCAATTCTAGATTGGCATAGAACTTGAGCATATCAATTGCTGTTGATCATAAAGAAGAGGTTAAATAAAAGTGCCATATATAAATATAAAGTTTCATCATGCTTGTTGATCATTACAAAAAAAATCCTAAGTATTTAGTCTCATCAAAGAGTCAAGATAAATCGCCGTTCTATGCGATTTTTGAAAATATTATTTAGCAGTATATTGAGCATTTGTTTTTGTAAAACATTCTGACACATATTTCATATTTTTCACTTAATTATGAATAGGCTTTCATTAGAAGGTAAAGATAATAAACAAAATATTTTTATGATACTTATATACAAAAAAGAATGTATTAAAAGAAAATCGTGGCTCTTAGAATAGTTAAGTCTACATAATGCTTCCCCAGTTGAGTGCTAATGTGCCCGCAGTTAGACAACATGTAGCATGCTGCGTGCTAGGGGGCATTGGATTACATGTTGAACTGATTGCGCTGCTTGGATGTGGATGGTAGCACCATTTGCTGCTGCTGAGCGCCGGCGGCCGATTTGCCACCCTGCTTTTGGTAGACTAAGCCCGCAACGCCTGGAATCGTGTTGCAGCCGACGCAGGCGTGCAACGTCTCATGGATGAATATATCACAATCGAGGCAGAAGAACTGCTTGCAGTAGCCGCACTTGAAGACGCTTTTGTCGGCCTGGGCGTTGAGCACTTTAATGCAGCTGTAGCATTTACGCAGGCTGCCGCAATCGGGCGCTGCCGGCGGCACCGATTCAAACGGCAGCTCCTCAAAGTTGGGCACCGGGAACAGATGATGATAGGAGCGCGCCAGGTGGGGGGCCGAGACCAGCGTGAGGCCACAGCACTGACATTCCACGGGCAGCTCACAGTACTTGCTGTTGCACTGGGGACAATGATGGCCAGTGGTGGACAGTTCGCTGGGCTCTTCGAGGTTTTCGATGTGGCACATGCACATGGAGAGCGGGGCATCCTTGCCCTCCACCTCGTTCTTGGTGTGCGGAAAGCCCATGCGTATGAGCGAATTGTCCTGCGTCTTGGCAGCTGGCGGCGGATCCACCTGCGACAGCAGCTGATCACGATAATGAGCATCATCCAGGACAGCACCAAAGGTGCCCATCGTTTGTTGAGTCAAATAGCGGCAGATATGAATTTCGGCCGACAACGAGATAACCGAGCAGCGAATGCGTTCCTTTTTCAGTTCATCGATTGTCTGATTAATGTCCACGGGATCACAGGTGGTCAGTGAGCCCATGATGATGACAATCTCCCGAGAGGCATGCGATGGCACCACTTTGAGTGTCTTTAGCGCCAGGTCCAAGCCATTTTGCAGTGAGGGTTCGCTGGTCAGCGAAACATTCGCCAGGCTGCAAGAAAACCAAGTAAATTGATGATATCTAATATTTCTGTATAGTGGGTCGTCAAGGATTTACTCACCCCGTTAGCGCCTTGAGATGTACACGTGATGTGCCGGTCAGCTCGGTTATTTTTTCTGCGCGCTTTGCCTTTAGCGCTATAATGCCCAGCTGGCTGAT
Source organism: Drosophila micromelanica (assembly GCA_004143825.1). Classification (NCBI taxonomy): domain Eukaryota; kingdom Metazoa; phylum Arthropoda; class Insecta; order Diptera; family Drosophilidae; genus Drosophila; species Drosophila micromelanica. Next base: position 72,067 of record SCDY01000120.1, on the reverse strand, counting down.
GGGATTTTGATCAAAGAACTCTTCAATAAAGATCTCCAGCAACTTGAGTGTGCACAACAAGCGTGTGGGCTTCAGGTCGGGCACGCTCATAGACTCGGAGCAGTCCAGGACAATGAACATGTGCCGCATCATGCCCAGGCGATTTTGTTTCGTCTTTTCCGCCTGCCGCTTGCGCTTGGCTTTCTGTATAATATCGGCGATGGCACTGTCCAGCAGCCCATCGTCGTCCTCCTTGATGGCTTCCCTGTGATAAAAGTTGGGCGCATTATAAAAAACAGAACAGTCATATAAATATTGTTAGCTTGCCATGTCTTTTCGTAGCCCGTCTCCCAGCGATACTCCTTTTGTTCGTCTTGCTCATCGTCAGCCATTTGTATTGCTTAATAATTTGTAAATCTATAGTAAGATATACAAAACTTAACAAAACTTCTCAGTATGCACAACAACCGGCACACAAAATAGTGTGTACACAACACATAGTGGAAAATACCCACAGTTGAAGTGTGTAGAGTTGCCATTACAGAGTCAACTTAATCCAAATTTAGTTTAACAGTTCATAAATTACGGTTGATAAAAAATATTATTGCTGCAAAAACTAAAAAAAAAACCAGTACATTATATTTAACGTACAAAAAAAACCATTTTATTACAATTTCAGTCAATTGACCAGTGCTGCCACACTGACAGACAAAACACACCACTCTGTGCGATTGGTTTACAAAGTGCTACAAAATGCGTACGAACGGAAAATGGCACTACACAGTTGGTTGAGCATATACGACACTGTTTAAATATTAAAGTGTGCAGTGGGCCGTAATTTTATAACTTATTTATTTCTAAAGTGACTTATAAACTTAAATTAAATAATTCAAATATTATTGCTTATTGACTTAACAACTTTTACCAAGGTTTGTATATGCGTATATAAAAAGTAGCGTATGCTACTGTCACTCTAGCCATGCGCTTAAAACAGAACTGGCCACTTCGTTCAGTTGTACAAACTTTTTGGCATTCAGAGTTGGCGCGCGTGCAATTGTGAACAGCGTTGCGCGAGTTGGCGAATAAAAACAGTTAAATTAAAATAATTTGTTAACAAAAACTAGTTGCTCTCTTTATTTGCTCAAAACACTTTTGTATATGAAGGTGTGTAAAACAAATAAGAAAAACAAAGCACAAAGAAAGCGTGTGAAAATACATAATTAAATTTGCAAGAAAGCGATCATACATGACAAATAATAATGTTATTACTACCATATAATTAATTATATTGCTTTAAATGAGCTGCTAAGACATTAAGAATCTTGATTTAACTTTAGTGTGTGTGTGGGTGCCTATGTGTGTATGTATATATGTACATTTTTTAGTTTCGTGCATTTGCAAATGCATTGTGCGGCTTATTATCTTAAAAATGGCGGCTAGTCAAAGATAACAATATACTAAAGGACTAAGTTATTGTTATGCATGTGCTAAAGTTTATAAATGTGTTTTATATTTTCCTGAGGACTAAATTGTTACTGCTGCATTTTTCGCGCCCGGTTTGCTATGTTTTGTGCGCCTACGTTTTGTGCGGGCGTTCGCTGCATTTTTTTTGGCCATCACGCTTTGTGCTCACCTTTCTGCCTAGGCGCTGTTTTCTCTGCAGCCATTATATATGGCTTGAATCCACCACACATGGTTGCCAGTTGTTAAAGTTGCCACTTCGTTTCATAAACACACCACGGCACTGTACTTTTTTTTTGCTCGCATGTGCGTGTATGTGTTTGTGCGCGTATTTCTTACAGTTTTTATTTGTTTTTAAATTGTGAAAAATAATTCAAATTGTACATTTTAGTTAATACGGAGGTGTTGTGTATAATGTTGGCACAGGAGATTGCACCGACAGAAATTGGCAAACACGCAAATATAATTAGAGGCAAGTGGTCAAAATAAAAATAAAAAAAAATAAATTAAAATTTATACCCTCGTATTTTAGTTGCCCAAGAGGAATTAGCCAATATGGATGTACTCGTTTGTGGTCGCTGTCTGCGCGCCTTTAACTTTGTTGAGGAGTTCCAAGCGCACAAGGAGGACGATGCCTGCGAAAAAGAAAATTCAAGCCTGAAGGAATCCCTCGATACGAAGCCCACAATCTGGGCATTTACGCTTTGGAAGGCCACACAGTTGCACACGCGTAAGGAGAGCAACCCGCTTAATTCCTGGGCACTCTATCAGCACTGGGTAAAGTTAGAGGAGAGCGTGCGGGAGCCGTGGATTGTCGCCGGTAGAACCATACAGTCTTTTGGCAAAATCGGACATGGCCAATTGCAGGATATGCCTGTGCGTATCACCAAAACTGTGGTTAATCCCAACAATAATAACAACAACAACAGCACTGCAAACAGTAACAACACGTCCAGTGTCTCACCCACAAGAAGTAAGACCTTAAGATTAGAGTGAATACAAGTTGTGTCTACAAAATATAAGACTTTCTTCTCGATTTGTAGAATCTTCCACTGTTAAATTGCCGACAGTTAGTTCACAGCTAAAGGATTTGGAAAACGAGCGTCCCAGGTCCAAGCCCGGCACTCCCACACCCACTGGCTCATCTGGGCAAACGACGATCGCCGGTGCTGTTAAGAATAACAATCGCATTGCCATTCGCGTCGACCCAAAAACAGAGCAACGCACCGAGGAGGCTGTCGAGAGTATTGTGGCGAAACGTTTCAATCCGCGCCGCAAGACGCACGAGTATCTGGTAAAGTGGATCGATCGATCGCACAATGAGAACACCTGGGAGGTGATGGCCAATCTGGAGCGTGTGCCCTACTTTCTGCAAATATTTGAGAAGCAGTTGGCACGCCAAAAGCTTAAACGTGAAAAAAGCCTTGATGCACTGAAACGCATGCAGCAGCAAGATAAGCCGCAGCAGGATAAACAGCAGACCCAGTCTGGTGGCAAAACGGATTCTGCACCACACAGTCCGCAATCATCGTCGGCAATTTCACCCAATTCTTCGGGCGTTGGCGCGTCGCGTCCGTCGCGCACATCCAAAACCAAAGCCATGGATCAGTTCAAGCAGTGGGTAAACGAAAGCGGCACCGGTGAGGGCTCCACATCGCCCTCGTCGGCTAACGAGGACGAATCAGCTACGGAACAAGAATGGTCGACAAGTGGCACGACGCCAATGGCTATTAAACGCAAACTGAATCACACTGATTCCAGTGCAGAGGGCACTGGGCTTAATGCCTCCAACGAATCGATGGAGTTGGAAGATCTCGAAGAAGACTTGATTCCATCGCACACAGTTAAGCGTTTAAAAAACGGCGGCAGCTCCGTGCAGCTGAATAAGCCCAAAATGCAATCGTCAATGCCAGCTACGCCGGCACGCATCAATGGCAACTCCTCGTCTAGTTCGCTATTCAGCGAAAAGGAGACAAAAATGGGTGAAATCATCTACACGGAGGACAGCACAAGCTCGGGCATGTTCCGGAAACCCGAAATGCCCAATACTATACAAACAGTAAGTTCATCCTAAACCACAAAAACTACGTAATATTAGAAAAGAGAGGGCAACCCAACAAGGGGATACGTAGTATTTCATTGTTAAATAATAATTAAAATTTCGCTTTTGCAGAAACGTCAGAAACTCGAGTGTCCTGTGCGTTATTTATCCCGCTCTGAAATTGCCAGCAATAGCAGTGGCATCTTTAGGATGGAACAATCGGAAACCAGCGCAATTTCGCCAGCTTCAAAGATCAGTCCGACAGGCAGCTCTTCAGCAGCCATTGCGACACCCAAGCGCATGGCTGTCGCTCGGACGGCTGGCAGCAGTTCCCCAGTGACCGTTGGTCAGCGGACGCATGTGTTGCGGACACCTGGCCAGGTTGCTCCGCCGCAACGCCGGCCCGTGGGCAGCAGCAGCACGCCCAATACACTGCGCCAGGCGCCGACGTCTGCGCGATCTGGATCACGCATGCTGGTCACGCGCGCTAATACGCCCCAACAGCGGCAAGTAGCTGGCGGCAAGGCGGTGACGCCCGAGCAAAAGATATTGCAATTGTCCAAGTCTGGGGATCTCAAGGTGACGCGCAAAGTGATGACTCGCGAGGATCTGCTGGCACAGCGTGCGGCGCAGGTGCGCCAACAGCGCCAACAACAGGCCTTGCAGCAGCAGCAGCAACAGCAGGTGCAGATCCAGAAAGTGCAACAGCTGACACCTCTGAGGCAGCGCACGGTGAATGCCGCGTCGGCAGCAGCTAAGGCACAGCCGATGCAAATCGAGATGGAAGTTGAACAGGAGGACCTGCAACAGCATCAGGCGCAACTATGCCCCATCACTGGCAAACTAATTGGACAGGAGGAGACGCAGCTGCAAATAGAGCTAGAGCAGCAGCAGGAACAGCAGCGCGAACAGGAGCGAGAACAGCTAGAGGCTGCCGCTCAGGCGCTGCTCGGTGGCGACCAGCAGGTGCTCACCAATGAGGACGGTTCCGCGTTGCTGGTGCGCGGCGAGGATGGCACCGTCTATCAGGTTGCCGGCAAGAACGCCGAAGGTCAGACAATACTCGTCACCCAGGGCCCCGACGGCGAACAGCAGTTCGCCTATGTGGCTGCTGCCGAGGGTGAGGATCAGGATGTACTCACACTGGACAATGCTGTCGCGGAGGCCGTTGCTGCCGTTGCGGGTCAGCAAAGCGATGCCACTGCCGATGGTGGCGAGCACATACTGGTCAGCATGACGGAGGAGGAACTGGCCCAACATCAGGCTGCGGTGCTGCAGCAGCAGCAGCAGCAACAGGAGGCGGCGCCAGCGGGCAGCACACCGCATACGGCGCAAATTCACATCACAACATCGGACAGCGACGGTACCGAGGCACAAATACCCGCCGAAGTAGTGCAAGCGGATTTGCCATCCCCCGGTAAGCAGCCGAACTTTAAATTTGATAAAAATAACTTTGATATGATATTAATGGCTATAACACTTCCCGCTTTTGATTTGCAGGTGGCACGCGTCGCGTTGTTTTGTTGCTGCAGGATGGCACCTTTATGATGACTGAAATGCAGGAGGATCAGTTTAAGACGCTAAATATCCCGACGTAAATAAATACAAAAATATATCTAAACTCCTAGGCATATATGTAGTCCATAAGCATTATTATGATATAGCACGGGCCGTTGTAAGGATACACAAGGAAAAGAAAACCGCTTAGACTTTAAGCATTCAAAACATTAACCAGCATCCCGTAGCTGCGCTCCCAATTTGCCAATCATATCGCCCTTTTGAGCATTCGCAATTCCCTAATCCTCCGCTCCTCTGCTCGAAATTTTTTTTATTCATTTTAACATTTTGTTTCGATTTATTCAAATTTTAAATCCTAAATATGTCCATGGTAACAAAAAAATGTGAGTGGAAATTTCTTGAGTAAAGTATCTATTATTCGACCTGTTGCGAATCTGTTTTATATATATTTATATATATATGTATATGAATAAAACTATGCAATATCTTAGGATTGTATAGTTTCTCATCTATTGCTAGCAGCGAGCAAATGCATGAAAGTTTTAATGCGAAATCTTCACCTAAAAAAAACAACGGCAATTATGCATTGAAACCTATAAAAGAAACGATAATTAAAATAACTTGTACTTGTACTAATTAAAAGAAAGAAGAAAAGATTATAAAAGCATACAAAAAACTATTCTAATTTAATTAATTGACTTAAAGTAATTCATTCTGCAATTCTTTATTCTAGGCAACAACTAAATGCAGCTGTTGCATTTTGAAGAACAGTTAAACATATAGAGAACTCACAGCAAAACACTAGAATTTGCAACACACACACACAACACACACGTACACACAGCACGAGTAAAACAAAATATAACTTAGACATAGAACTTGTAATTGTAATATTATGATTATGTATTGTACATTATTTAAGTATTTTTAAAATCGAATGAACTAATTGCAAACAACAAAAAAACACGCTATGTTCATTATTTTAAAATTCGAGCGAAAAAAACTAGATAAGATGAGAGAAAAAAATGCCACAAAAACTTAAGATGCATAGTTGTAAAATAGAAACCAATATATTAACTGCAATTTAAATTAAAAAAAAAATAAATCAAGAAATTCATGCGATTTCAATCGACTTTGGAAACAAATCTTCAATTGCAAGATATTTTCTTAAAAGGTGAACGGGGAGAGTGTGCTTAAAAATATTATAATTAATTTCCATAAAACAACATATATTTTACACAAAAATTAAATTGGCTTACACTTTTATATAAACAAATTTCTTTTAAGTTTATTATTGTAACTTATTTTGTTAGGCCCAAATATGGTTTACACCACTCTAGTCTATCTTATATACTAGATAATATGCATGGCCGGCTCATGATACCTTCTGAAACTTGGCTATAAAAAATCCCACTGTATCCAGCTGATCCACACGATTCTCACTGTTTGGGCCAAAGCGCTGCAAGAGTTCACATTGTGCCGCATCCAGCTCCGGTAGCGGCAGACCGGGTGCACCCAGCTTCGGTGTGGCATCCACCAGGCGCAGCTGGGGAAACTTGCGCAGCGCCCAGGCCACCAGTTGCTCACACTCCGCCTCGGTGACGGTGCAGGTACTGTAAACAAGTACGCCACTAGGACGTAGCAGGGGCACGGCCTGTGCCAGCAGGTTGCGCTGTATATTCGGATAAGATTGCAGCACCTTGGCTTGCTTGATGTTGCAGCAGAGCTGTGGACGATTGCCCAGACCACTGCAGGGTGCATCTAATAAAATGCGATCGAAGCTGCCCGAGGCAAAAGGCGGAATGAGTTCTCGTCGCTGTTGTCGTTCCACGCCTTGGTGGCATCAAAATGATGCGCCTGAATGCAGCTGTAGTTGGCCAGCTTCGTTTGCATGGCACGCACGCGGCTGGCCGAGTTGTCCAGCGCAATAACAGTTCCCACATCGCCCATGAGTTCGGCTATGTGGGTTGTTTTGTTGCCCGGCGCCGCGCACATGTCCAAAATACGTTCACCCGGCTGTGGCGCCAACACCCGCGCACACACCATGGAGGGCAGGTTTTGCAGTAACGCATTCTCATCGCTCAGATCGCCCAAGGTTGGCACACCACTCACATTGCTCTCCATGATAACGGCAATGCCTGTCGGCGGCTGATCCTTGTTGTTGTTGTACAGCTGATGCCGTTGCATAAGCACCTGACCCACGCCCAGAAAGATCTTCTCATCGCATTCGTAGAAAGTGGCGGTGCCGCGTTTGCATTTGCCCGGCAAATCTGCAAACACATTAACGCGTTCCTGTAGCTGGGTGCCCGTTGCCATGGCCAAAACGCCAGGAGCGAAAATGTGAGCTCCACGCAATAATGCGGCGCCACAACTGGTGTCCACAATGACCTCCTTCAGACGGTTATCGTATTCCATTTCAGCTGGTTTGTCCAGCGGTGCTATGCATAGCACTTCGGGCAGTTCCCGTAGACCATATACCCTGGGCGCCAGCAGGCCATAAAGTGCGCCCAATTTACCCTGCAGTTTGGCCTTGTACTCCTCCACGCTGATGCGTAGCGTGTTGACGCGATATGTGGTTACGCGTGGCGTTTGGCAAAGCCATGGCAAAAGTTGATTCAATGCTGCAGTCTGTATGAAAACTCATTCAATTAAAGAAAAATATCGAAAAAATCAAATATTTTAAAATCAGTGTTGAGACCCTAAACATAAGCAGTTATCGAATTAACTACAATACACCAAAAAGTTATCGAAACATCGTAAATTGTTATCTGTTTCTTAATAACAATTTATTGACATTTAGTATAATTTCATGTTTTGGTTTACAACACCATTTTGCTTATTCAGCTTACGACTCACGTTCACTTTAAGAATTTCATTTTCTAGTAGATTTCCTTTGCCATAAAATGGTGTCTTGGGATAAAACATTCTGTCAATCGATTGTAATATATAGCGTGTACCACGGCCGCCTATCATCCCTAAATTCAACACACCGGCCTCGCTTGTGGACAAGACGTGGCAGCATATGAGAGTGCCGTATAAAAAAACCACCACAGCATAGTATAGTGCTGCTGCTCTTGCACACGGTCACACTTAGCGTTGCGTTCGTTTTCTGCGTTGGTGAATTTGCAGTTTTTTCAAAGGCAAGTGTATTCTCGGTCAAGTTTTACTTCGCTCTGTGATTTTTAGACATTTCCAAGCAGAAATTTCTAAAATTTCTGCTCAAATTGGTGTGCATTTGATTCAATTATTTGGTGCGTATAGATTTGAAATCAAGTTTTGGGTGCCCATTTTAAAAAACGGCGGATTTTAGTAAAAATCTGCTAGCGTTTTTATCTTTTGGTATTGAAAATGCTGCGGCAGCAATGTGGGTGATGTTCGTGTATAGGTGTAGAAATTTTGACACACACACATATTCAATTATCGTGAGGAACTGGTGATGGGAGTGGTAATGCAATCGGATGCACGAAAATCGAATTATCGTCTGCAATAAATGCTATTTAAAGCACAGTCACAACTATCTAAACAAACTACTTATTTGTTAAACGTTATTTATAAATTGTGATAGCATTTATCTATTATATAATTATCCCTTTTCGCTTTGGTTTTCGAAGTGAAAACAATCGATAGTCACGTTTGTCCGGAAATCGATAGACGGTATCGCAACCAACTCTGTCATCGCCAACTTGTACATTCTTCTTCGCCATCGGTTTGGCAGCAGAAAATTTAATCAAAGGAAAATTTACAAAAAAGCTGCAAAGAAAACGGTAAATAATGTGTGCAAAGTGTTATAAATTGAAACGTAATGATCAGGCAATGTCCAAAGTGCAAACCCAAAAAGTATTTCGATTAAAAATTGACAAAACAAGGCTGCCGCTGTTTGACGAAAGCAACTGAAGAAAAAAAAGCATACGTCGCCGTCATCATTTCTTGGTACTCATACAAAGGCAGCTACTCACATGCACACACATACAAAGAAATTACTGCAGGGCTGTCAAATGTGTGCGTGGGGTACCCGTGTAATGGATAACTACGCAAACAAAGGCAACTAAATGATTCAATAAATATTCGCAAATTGAAATTTAGTAAATAGCTATCTGTGTATTATGTGTTTTTATACTAGGTCTCAACGAAGTAAATTTAACACGCATCTAAGGTTTTTGACAACCCTAAACTCTCTGTGTGTGTTTATGTGAATGGTGACTGTGTGTGCGTTGCAGGGTGTTGCTACTGCTGCGGCGGCATAAAAAAGTTGCTACGTGTAGTTTTCATTTTCTTTCACATAAATGTTTTTTTTCGCAATGCTTAAGTTATTTGGCAAAAATGCAGCCAAACATTTTTAAACTCTATTTTCGATGGCGTGTTGTGAGTTATAGGCGCACTTCGTTTAGATAGCCAGCACAAACGCTGTCAGTGCTGCTAATTTCTGTTGTTGTTGTTAGTAGTGTTGCCTATGCGAAATCAATTAAACTTTCAATTGAATTGCATATTGAAGTACATTTGTGTATGCGTGCGTGCGTACGTTCGTATATATGTATGTGTGTGTTTCACTCAACACACACATGCTGACTCACCACAGATTTTGAGCGACGTTTCTGGGCAGTGGTCGAGTCATTCCGTTAGCATTTGCACTGATAATCGCATATTTTTTTTACGTCTATCATTTACGCGGTCTGTTGTTACACGTTTTTTTGTTTTTAAAGAGCCAACCGACGCCACACACACAGCAATAAAAAAAAAAATCAATATCTTATCAGTTGCGACGTTAGCGTCAAAGGAACGTCAACGCCGGCAGCATAATTTAAGTGCGTTTTTGGACATTAGTTATTTTCTTCAGTTGCTATTTTGAGCGTTAACTTACAGTTATGAATGAACTTTCGGTAAAAGCTTTTTATAGCAAACTTTCTCGACCCGTTGAAGCTCGTTTTCATGTTATATATATATTTAACATTTTTAATAGTAGATTTCATAATTTCATGATTTCGTGATGGATTCTTCGGTTTGGTTTACTCATCATCTGTTCAACACGTCAGCTCTGCAATCGAATCGAAGCTTAAGTGATGAAGCAAGTCAATTAAATCAGTTTGCAATTAACCAGCGAGATCTAAACAACGTACGACTAAAACTTCACTATTCATATTATTTGTAGTTCGAGTCAGTATTATATTGCTCGTTCTGTCTACGGGGGGTTGTTTTGTCCATATGCCAGACGCAGTAATCGAATTAAGCCAAGTGAAACTAATTTTGTGTTTGTTTTTTTTGATTGCAGTTTGTTCACGTTGCAAGCACACAAATCCAAAAGGAGTTGCATATTAACAGCAGTTGCAACTCGGATTTGAACTTGTTTTTGAAGTCCCGCTAAACAAGAGGAAGCAGCAGTAGTATACAAGAAAAATTTAAAGCATTATCCCCTCCACATTAAAGCAGCAGCAGCAGCAACCAGCATCATGGGAAATGTATTTGCGAATCTATTCAAAGGCCTCTTCGGCAAAAAGGAAATGAGAATATTGATGGTCGGTTTGGATGCCGCTGGTAAAACCACAATTCTGTACAAACTCAAATTAGGCGAAATTGTTACAACGATACCTACCATTGGTAAGAATTCCACAAAAATCTTAAAAAATAACCCAACTATAAATGAAATTCATCTTTTATCTGCGCAGGTTTCAATGTGGAGACTGTAGAATACAAGAATATTAGCTTTACAGTGTGGGATGTGGGCGGCCAAGACAAAATTCGTCCATTGTGGAGGCATTACTTCCAGAATACACAAGTACGTACCGCTTTTAATATGCTGGAGCTGTATTTTCTATACACAATTTAGATGATGTTAACAACTTGTAATGATTATATTTATGATTAATCCAAGTTAATTTTGTTTCAAGACGGGACTGATATTGAATATAATCCCTGTCATTTAGCCCTTATCTTGCACTTTGCCCCTAATTAACGTGTCTGGTTTTTTTTTTTTTGTTTTTAATTCTTCCCACAGGGTCTTATCTTCGTCGTTGATAGCAACGATCGAGAGCGTATTGGTGAGGCGAGAGAGGAATTGATGCGTATGCTGGCCGAGGACGAGCTCAGAGATGCAGTTTTACTAATATTCGCCAACAAACAGGTATGAAAGCGATTCTCTATAGTTCTATATAAATTAATGCTTAGCTATTTATCGGGTTATCTAAGCTTGAAATTTTGAACATGTTTAAAAAAAAAAACTTGTTTTTGAAAACTAACTACGTAGAACTATTTAAATAGTTTTAATGATGTCAGCATTTAAAAAGCGGCGGCATATTGCGTAAGTTCGGCTAGCGCACGTGCTATGTTGATGTTGATAAGGAAAATGTGAATTTAAAGATAACCGGGCCTTGAAATGCACTCTCGCTAATTAATGAAGAAATGTACTTATATTTCATGCTGTAATAAAACTAACTGGTTTATCTTTCGTTCATTTTTAGGATCTGCCAAATGCAATGAATGCGGCTGAAATTACCGATAAGTTAGGCTTGCACTCACTCAGAAACCGCAATTGGTATATACAGGCGACGTGTGCAACCAGCGGCGATGGACTCTACGAGGGCCTTGATTGGTTGTCCAATCAGCTGAAGAACGCTAATCGTTAAGCCAACGACAGCAACAGCAAGAACCACAACAACAGCAAAATAATTATACACTTTTAATAAGCAAAAGCAGCATAATCTTCAACAGCAACGGTATCATATATGTGGGAAATAAAAACAATACCATCAAAAACAACAACAATAACAACAAGAGCGATCTTGGGGTTTCTGCGCATTTCCATTTTCCAACAAAAACACGCAAAGCAGCCTCAGCGCATTAATCAAACTCGTTTAGGAATCGCAAACAACACACAAACCACACAACACAACTTTTGAATGAGCAGCATCAGCATATGAAAGAACGCTATAATTTAATTTAAATTTATATATATATATATACATAATTGGATGTTTATTAAATACAAAAATGAGTAAAAAGAGAACCCAACAACCACAACAACAACACAACCGCAACAACAACAACAAAAGTATATGGCTATAAAATTGTCTTTTTTAAGTTATTTTTGCCCTACCCCCTCATCAATATATATTTCTTTTTAATTTTATAAATATGAAGGTAATAATAATGAGAAACAACTGTAATTGTAATTGATCTTTAAAAATACAAGAAAAAACCAATTTGATTTATTTTGTTTGTGTCCGTCGCTTGGCAGCAAAACAAGTAATAACAAAACATATGAAACTATATTTTAAAAAAACGGAACGAACTACTTAAAAAGGTAACTCTAAATAAATAATTTAAAATAAACATAATTGCTGAAGATTTGATACACAAGAAGAATGGCGAAAAATACAAAATAGCATTTTATTTGAATTCGTACCGCTGTTATCGACATTCAATTTAAATTACTAACAATGCAGCACTGTTTGATAGCATTTACCAACACTACGCCAGTACCAGCTTCGCCGCAAATTTAGGGTTGCTTTTGCCGATAACGATAATACAATTATTTGTGCTGGTGCCAATTTACAAGTAATTTTTCAATTAAACTAACACAAAACTAGACTAAAACCACTGTTAAAATGTCGGCCAAGCAAAACTCCAAGAAATCCAAGTGGGCGCTGGACTTTAATGTTAGGTATGCGCAATAAATGCAATAAATCATCGACACATGGGTAATTCTTTTTGCCATTTCTGTGATGCAGCAAAAATTCAGATATGCCCTCGCCGCCTGGCTACAATCCCACAGCATTGGTGAACCAAACAGAAGTGGTGCGTGATCAGCGTTTGGTGATTAAGAAATCCTGGGACCTGGCCTTGGGACCGCTGAAACAGGTAAGCGACGTCCTACAAAGTGAGCTGATTAAATATCTAATCTTTGCTATTCGGCTGTTCCAGATACCCATGAATCTGTTTATAATGTACATGTCTGGCAATTCAATATCTATTTTCCCCATAATGATGGTGGGCATGATGCTAATACGTCCGATTAAGGCAATGTTCACGACACAAGTCACCTCAAAAATGGCCGAGGGTGCACAGGGCACCGGCCAGCGCATTATTTATATTCTGGGCAATCTGGCGAATGTTGCTTTGGCGCTGTATAAGTGCCACAGTATGGGGCTCTTGCCGACGCATGCTTCCGACTGGCTGGCATTTGTGCAGCCTCAAACGCGCTTAGAATATTACGGCGGAGGAGTTTCCTTTATTTAAAATTCTACATTTTAATCGTTTGCTTTATTGGAACATAATCAAATTGGTTTAAACACAGAAAACTAAATATATACACTGTCTTCTTAAAGTGGTCACTGTCTGGATTTAAAGTGGTCACGCTTAATCATCCAAAACCTTTTTGGCCTCTTTTTTAATATCGTCCACTATTTGTTCGACTGGTGATCTGTGAAAATAGTGAAAAAATGTCATATTTGATTTGTGCTGTTCTAGTTTATTTTAAGAATTTGCGAATGGAAGACTGATTTTTTCGTTAATGTCTGATTTAAAACAATTCGGAACTGAAATTTTATACATTCGCTTTAAACTATTTTATTATTTAAAATTTAGCGGGCGTGGTTGAAAGTTACATGGGGTTTGTTAATTAAACGGAACGATGATAATCCAAATATAATCGTTACTTTTTGCCTTCGATGAGCTCCCGAACTTTTTGATTCATTTTCTCAACCAATTTGGGGGGATCGTCAACACGCGGCACCTGTCCAGGATAACAATTCATTATTACAAGATTTATCTAATTTAGCAATGGGATATACCTCATAATTTTGCGATACGTAAATACCCGTATAGACTCCAGCCCCAAAAGTAAGCTGCAATAGAAATAAAAATATATATATATAAGGGTTCTGTTCGGTAAAGACTCTCAGTATTAGGTGACCATTGTCGTGAATAGAACACGGCTGATTCTCCACATTGGGCTGGGCGGACATGGCGGTAAGTCGTCGCACTGGCATCCGCATGAAGACTGGCATCGTTTCATCAATTGCATTCCCAATCCAAACAGTTTCATAATTTTTCTTTTATATTATGTTATTTTTTATGTTTATTATTGTTTTTCCAAAAATTTGTTATAGTAAATGTGACAGGTTTAACAGTGCATTGCAGGCTTTCGATTATGAATAACTGACATTTTTGGATTGTTTACAAATCCATTTCCACACGTATTGTAATACGAGTATCAGGGAAAGATACATTTATATCTTTCAAATTACGTATTTGGGCACATTTTGCAAATCATTTGCAATTTTCCCTAAAAAATTTCTGTTTTGGTTTTAGTGCCAAATTTTTGTGAACTTTGAACTAGGCACGGGGTTGATCAATGTCATCAATTAGATTCCTACCTGTATCTACTTTACGGAATAATCACGATGGAGAGATATCTTTTAATCCCCAAACGGAATAAATCAAATTATGTCGTGTGTACTGACTTTCAAGCTGAGCGAATGTTATATAATTTTGGCAGGTAAGTTTTTAAAATTGAACACTCCAAGTTCGTATATAAGTTTCATAAAATGTTGTTGGCATTTCATTTTCATGTTTAACACAGCTGACACGAAAACAACAACAACATCAGCATTAAATCATCGCCGCAAAAAGCACTGAGAGATTTTACGTCACTTCACCTTAAACTTCTCGTTGTGCTACACTATTTTGTCGCGGCGAATTTTATAAACTCTATTTTGTCTATCGTCTTTACTTACCAAAAACTTCAACATTGTCCAATAATTAAAACTGCTATTTTCGCCCGCACGCGCCAGTGTGAGAACCAAACAATTTCGTTTAATGAAACGTCAGAAAAGTAAAAACGTCGCGTGAGAGCGAATTAGAGTCGGGGTAAATGTCTTTGTGTGTGTTTAAAAGAGAGTGAGAGCGCACAGAAAACAGCTGGCACACTACGTTTTCTATAGCTGTGTTGTTGTTTATTATGTGTGTTATCTAATCACAAGCAGAGATGCACAACTGCGGTACTGCACAAAATTAGTTAACTGCTTAATGTTGTTTGGCAGTATGCAAAAGTTGATTTGTTTCGCGCGTATTTTTTTTATTGAACAGCTATATTAAATTCGATTAATTTTAAAAAATGCGGATACAGCTTCTGGCCAGAGCGATGAACGAGAAACGTGTAAATGGCTAGAAAGAGAAACTCGAAGTGATAAATAGCCAAAAATAAAAACCTGTTTAATGCTGTATCTGTGTGCTTGTGTGAAATATTATTAAGTAGTTTGTACAATAAACGTCTTAGCGATTAAAATAGCTTTCAATAAATTTTGTTTCTTTTTTAATTTTTAAACGCGCGGCTAAACAGCTGCAACACTGCAAATATATACGTTTTACAACACTTTAATTGGTCCGCTCCCTTCCCATTGAATTAAATGTTACCAATATTTATTCAACTGATATTTAGTATATTTAAACAATATTTGAAAACAAATTGCACATGTCACATGGACGTAATTACACACGAGTACATGAACATAGTAAAATCGTTGTTCCCTATGCTAACTTAAGCTTTTCCAATTTTCCTCTTTCCCCATTTTCTAGGCCAAAACCGCAGGTCTCGTCTTCAGGTAAACAAATGCCACTATCTGTAGACAAAAGAAGTAGGTTAAGCTCAAAATAAATATATTACACCTAACGGTGCTACTCACAATCAGGGTCAAAACGCCTAGCGCCGGCAAAACAACCGTTGCAATTTTTGCTTGAGTTTGAGCGTTATCCAATTTGCGCTCCTTTTTTTGCTTGCGCGTTTCCTTTACCTTGCCTTTCAGTTGACGCATTTTCTAAATTCATAAAATTATAAATAAAAGTTGCTTGTATTCTAAGCCAAATGTAAAAACTTACCTTTTCCTAATAATATTGCGAAACCTGCTGACGTGTAAAGTTCTTCTGCGTGCGTATTCAGAATATGCAGAGGGCTAGAGGCGTTTTGGTAGCTGCCGACAGCGGCTTTGTCAACAAGTAGTTTCTGGATTATGGTACAGTGCTTCTTCTTCGTTGCTCTCGCCGATTAAGAAAGTTTTGCAGGTGGTTGTATTTGTTTTCTTGCCTGTTGCCGCAGCTGTGCCAGAGGGCAATAAATTGAGAAGGTTGCGCGCCGTAACAATTATTAAATACATGTATGAACTAATAAATTGATTTATTACTTACTAGTTAATTTATTAATATTATTTTTATTAATATTTGCTTTTGAAAACGAGCAAACAATATAAATATCTAACACGCAAGCGTGACGTCATAAAGCTGACAGCTAATGGCGAGTACTGACTCTTGATTGAGCGAGACGCGAGCGGTGTTGCCACATCTTCGTTAGTTAGTGTTGCTAAGCGATTCAGCAAAAAGCGCGCGTCCAAAAGTAATTTAAAATTCTCTACAAAAGGGTTTATAATGAAATCGCATTAGGAACTTACCAAAATGCATAATAATAAATTATAAATTGAAATCTGCCGTGATATAATTGGTACGTTTTGTCCTTTTGTTTTATACCAGTTCGTATATTTTTTTTGCAGTTCGTTTGTGTTATTTTTTAATTTGTGCTCCCACTATAGCTGCTTATTTTTCATTTTCCCTTGCGCTGGCGTTGAAAATACAATTTCTCCAATACAAAAACAAGCGTCCACATAGACACACACACACACTGTTGCCTGAATATTTGTAACTGATACTGCAAACTGTATAAACTTGGCTAATAATAAAGTTACCGCCCACATGTTGACTTTGCCATGGCTCTTTCTTGTTTTTCTTTCTAGCCCATATTTTCTTCCTATTCCTATTCGTGTTTTTGTTATTTTTTTGCCTCTTTAATTTTCGAGCATTTCGTTAAGCTCTGCTGGCATGGCTCCAAGAGGCAGCGAACCAGATATGCCCATCGCTAACTGTTGCACCTTCACCTTTAAATGCGATTTTGAAAATGTATGAGCAGTTCCAAATGGGCTTACGGGAACTGGCCGCAACGGACGGGCAAAATGCTAAAGGGCGGGCCAGCTGTCACTGCATGGGTTTCCTCCATGTACGCCAGCCCGGAATCCACAGCGAACACAGTGTGGAGGAGCAGGCAATCTTTGCTCCTTTCTTACGCTAATTGACAGCATTCCTTGTGGCTGCTGTCTGCGGGATTGAGTATAGTGCAAAATGAAGCAATAATAATGCAAAATGCAGCCTGAAAACCGTTGCAAATCATTCGAGAGACGCACGCCCAAGTTTGTGCATCGGTAATGAAGCGTTCGCCGGTTGACCAACGGCCAAGCATTTTGGCATCCAAAGTTCGTCCATTACCATAAACGGCAACGCGATCAATTTGGACACGGATTATTGGCAACTATTTAGTCGGCCAGCCAGCCAGACAGACAGACAGACAGACAGACAGACAGACAGACAGACAGATAGACAGTCGGGGCGCACAGGCACTCGGCCATCAGCCATCAGCGGCTCAGCTCCAGCTCTAAAATGGCCCAAAGCTGCCACTTGTCCAAGTCGTCAGGCTGCCGTAAATTGAGCTTTGAATTCTGCTCTCTGCACGCCCCCCCGCCCGCCGCAATTGGCCTCAATGTGTATGCAGCATGTCGAAAATGCATGTTTCCTGATCGCAACTCTCCGCTCTCCGTCTGCGGGCTCGCTTCTAGTTCGGACGCAGCGTTAACATGATTTTCGACTTGTTCGTTAGACGCAATCAGAGTTGGCCGCGTGACACGACTTTGCATTTTTCCTGAATTCGTTCTTTTAAAATACAAAAAGCAAATTTAATTAATTGAACGTATCTCAGTAATATAAGAATTCAAGGATCCTAGGTAAGTATGTAAAAAGGTCGCCATATAAATATGTGCTATCTAGAAATAGTTATGTTTATGGTTTCTAACTTTATTATATACTTTAAAAAGATAATAGTATAAAATGAAGAATAATAATTTAAAGGGTAGCTTAATTTATTTATTTATTATTTTTTGTTAATTAGTAGTCTTTCCAACGCTAGCATTATTTTTTAATTATCTTACTTTACAAGTTTTAAAAAAATATACAAAATTTAACTTTTTTATTTCAACTATATTTAAAATTTGTTTTTCTTGTTTGTTGCTTTCTTATTTGTTGTTATTTGTTCTTATTAAAATTTAACACCATTAATTAATTTTTTTTAATTCTATTATAATTTTTAATGTTTAAGTGATAAATTAAAAGGTTCAGTGCTGGAAAACTCCTTGAATTTATCGACTCAGCAATGCAAGCAATTCTTTGCACATGTTCAGTGGGAACAGATAGACTATATAGAGTATGTATACATTTGTATGTATATATAAATTATATTATTATTATTAGTTACATAAATTGTGACCTTATTGTTTGTTTTATTGATATCAACATTTGTAAATGAAAAATTTGGGCTTGAAAATTTCTGTTTGTTGATTAACATTTTAACTGTGAGTGTTGGAAAACTTAAGCTAGCTGAAGAAGATACCTTAATATTATTTTAATTACAAGTGTTGTGCAAGCTATTAATATTCCAGTTTGATCAATAAGTTGCAGATAGCCTGTATCGCAAGTATTTCAGGGTTGCACTAAAAGTTCAAGAGTTTCTTAAATTACTCTATAAAAATAACATCGCATGCCTGTCGTTGAAAAAGAATTCGCTTCGCACTCATCTCTAGTTGCGGCTCAGTTAGTAAGGTAGCTAGCCAACTTTGTTGGCCGTTGATTGGTTGATCGCTTGACTCTGTTGCCGGCTGACTCCTTAGCTGACTTGGCTAAACTCCTTATTTTGATTGCCAAGTCGTAAAATGATGGATTACCGAGTTGGGATTTATTTCTTGTTACGGTCATAATAGATTATCTTTGCTCACTCATTGTCAGACCGTTCAGAGAGAGCCCCGAGTCGCGTTCGCATCTTCTTTCGACAAATGCTCGTTAGGCTCGTGGAATTGCCTACCGTTTTTGAGGCAGCTTTCTGGCCGCCCCCGCTCCCGCTCCCGCTGCCCGATGGGTGCACAAATCCACCATGATGGTAAAGGTGGTTCTGTTGCAGCTTAATCACTTAGGTTAATGCAGCTGAGAGGGGGATTAAAGCTCCGGAACGTGATTAAAGCGATTAAGAATAACGAGATGTGCAGTAAAATTAAACTCCTAACTAACCGAATGATTAATCAAAGTACGAGGCAAAATATTCCAATGGAATCATATTTTGCATGGGAAGCGCAACGTTGATGAACACAGGACATTTCCAGCGCGCAGTGCTGCACAATTTCCATAATTGTTCAGTGCTGTAAATGGTACCAGAATATTGGAGCGCAGTTGAAACAATGGAATGGGATATGTACATATATCCAAAGCAAGTACAAAAGAAAAAATAAAATAATTAAATAAAATTAGTTACTGTCTCAGTTCTCTGACTAAAATTACATTTTTAGAGCCGTAAATAGGTGTTCAAAATAGTTTAGAAGTAAACTTTAAAGTCTAAAACGTAGATTTTTCGAATTTATAAAATTCAATAGTTTTGATTTATGTGTACTTCAATATAGACTATACAAAACTTGGGTCTGAAGTATTTTGGATTCCGTAATATGAACGGATCTCAAAAATCGATATTTATCGGGCTACCAGATAAACGATAAATTCTCGTCTTGTTTATGGAAAAACTTTAAATTTACATATAGACCAATGGATATTCAGATAGATAGGTATTCATATGAACATTCTCCTAATTACAATATACCCCCTATGCTCATTCTGTTGGTTACAGGGTAAACAGATACTCCAGTCAAGAAAAACATAACATATGTACATAGCGAGTAAGTTATTTATTTAGATAAGAGAAGAGAGAGTTCCCATAGTTTGTACGGATTATATATTAAAGAAAAATTCCTAGCCGTAGTAGGCGGCATAGTATTGGGGCGCGGCCACGTAGGCGGCAGCGGCAGCGGCTGGCGCTGCTTGCGGCGCCGCAATAAACTTGGCAAAGGCCGCTGGCTGCACAAAGCCAACGGCGCCGGCGGGATAATAAACGATGGAGGGCGGCTGAACGGGCGCGACGGGTGCGACGGGCGCTGGTGGAGCAACTGGTGCCGCTGGCGCTTGGGCTGCCTTGGGCACCTCCACCTCCTCGGCGGCATCGTCGATGTCCTCCTGCGCCTCGCTGTTGGCCACCAAACGCGCGGGCTGCGCCTGCAGCCTGGCAGGAGTCGTCGCCGGTGCTCGGTACAACTGCTGCGGCTGCTGCGGCTGCTGCTGCTGCTGCGGCTGCAACTGCGACTGTGTTTGTGGAGCGGCATAGCTGAGCGCTGGCTGCGCAATCTGCTCCAGATTCTGAGCGCTCTGAGTCGCTGGCCTGTAATTGTAGCCCGCCTGCTGTGGCTGCTGCTGCTGCTGCTGTTGATAGCGGCGACGCTGCTGCACATCCGCCTGGGCCAGGCTCAGAAGGCAGGCGAGCACGCACACGATGACCACTGGGCTGAGTTCCATTGTTGTGACTGGCTGACCGGCTGGGGGACTGATTGACTTGCGAGGCGTTTCTCGGTTTTATATACATTCGTCCGCCTGCAGCTGCTTAAGATGCCAAGCGCGTGTCGTGTGTCTGATGCAGGGGGGGCGGGATGAGAGGGGCGGGCTCGACCTCCCAGAGCAGCAAAACAATATTGACATTGACCCCAAAAATAAAATAAATCAAACCCCAAACTGAATTGTTGCATTCGCGCTTTGCAGTTGGGCGATGCTTCGCTTTTAACCCAAATCCAAAACTAAAGGCACAATAAACCAAAACGAGCATGCTCGACTGGACAGTGCCCTGTAAATTGTCTATGCAGTTGAACTGAGTTAAATTTATTAATTATAAAAATTAAATTTTTTTTTAACTTTTTATATTGCTTTTACGTTTTTAATTCAATAAATAATTTTATTTAAAAATTAATATATTCAAATATTTATTATATATGGCCAACTGCAACTGCAAAATATGCCTTTTCTTTTTAACCATCTTTAATATTGGTCATAATGCCCCTCGCTTGCAATTTGTTTTTTACAGGGTATAACAATGCATGCTCCACATGCTCGGAGCGGTCGTCATCGTTCCCATTGTCCGTTGTCATCAATATGCAGTCGATGTTCTAACAATTTTATTGGGCTTTTTTGGCCCGTTGCCCACGTGTTGCTCGGCCAGCAGCTTTTGGTGTTTTGGTCAATCAATAGATTGATATACATATATACTATATATATTTGTGGTGCCACTTGTAGTTTAGTCACGTACATTGTAACACTATAAATTAGCCTAGCCGACATGGGGCACATGTAGTTGTAGCCCATTTGGAGCTGGGCTAGACTGGGCCAGATCCAGTCTGGGGCGACAAATGCAGGTGACAAAATGTTTAATGGAAATAACAACTTGCAAATTACCGAATAACCAACTGACAAGTGCAAGTGATAGTTGGTAACAAGAGGAGTGACCATATATATACCCAGTAATTGATAATTAAAGGGTGTGTTACACTTATATATCTGTATCCAGAATATAAACGTACATTTGAATTTTAGATGTCAACATGAAACAATATCAATTGTGTTTTAATAAATATTAATAATAATATTTTAATTTAATAATAATATTTTTTTAAATATTTGTTATAGTATATTGAATTATTCTATATATTGTTTCTTATCAATTTATTTTATTAATATTTTTATTAAAATGTATTTTTTATAGTTAAGTTTTTATTTTGATTTATGTTTATGCAAATGTTTTCCATATAATGTCTTTATAATTTTTGTATATTTTTATTTATATTTAAGTAATGACATGTATCCATATGATATATTTGAAAAATGATTATTGTTCCTTTATTTTTTGTTTTATTTTATTTAGTTTTTTATTAATTTTCATATTCCAATGTATTTTTATATTTTTATTTTTATTTATATATGTATATAATAAAGCAAATGTTTTCCATTAAATAAACTTTATAATGATATTCTTTTAGTTACTCGAGTCCATGTTCCCATATGCTATATATAAACTCAAAAATATAATTTTAATTTATTTCTTAGTTTTTTTTTAATATTTATATAAAAATATATTTTTATATTTCTATTCTTATTTATATTTATATTAAATCACAAAATTTCTATTTAATTAATTAAATTTAATTATTTTTTTTTTATTATTATTATTATTTATATTAGAATGTATTTTTATATTTTTATTTAAATTTATATTAAAGCACAATATTTCTATATAATATCTTTATAATATATATTTATATTCTTTTAGTTTCGCGAGTTCCATATGATATATATCAACAAAAATATAATTTGAATTTACTTCTAAAAACTACAAACTTTCACAAAAGACATTCAAATGCATCCGCAAACTAATTTGTACAAAGCGTTTTTATTTAATTTCACGCTTTTAGCAACACCCACCAAATAAATCTGTGCAAAATAATCAATTGGCTTATTTGTCAAAGTGGCTGCATTAATTTGCCATCAGTTAAAACCAGAACCGCCTTCAGGGTCTAAGTTTTATGGCAGAAACATGCTCCATTTGAAAAATGCGCTATAAATTCAATTGAAATGGGGCCGCTTGCCATAAAGATGCGTCCAGCACAATATTTACAACGATTTCCATAACAAAAATGAGGCAACTAATTGTTGTAATTAATTTATTAAATTACATTTGCCACCATTCCCCAGCCAACTGGCCAGCTTAAGGCCAACAGACAGACAGAAGCATTTGCCAGTTTTTCCAATTTCTTTTTAACTCTTTGATGGCTCAACGGGAGGCAGGTGGCATTTACAGGTGGACACTGTGGAGAGACGACGCTGGTCAGTGGTCAGTTTATGGACCACAAGAGAAACGGCGAATTCAGCACGTTAAGACTGCAATAGCAGAGAATCATTATCAAGACTTTATGCTTTTAATGTCTATGCAAAAAAAAAAAAAAAATAATAATAATAATAAGAAAAAATGGCCATCCAATTCTTTTGCCACTTTACTGTAATTTAATCAATTATTAAAAAAATTATAAATTCTAAAATATTTGATTATCAATTTTTAATAAAGCCTTTTTATATATCTGAATCTAGTTTAACGATTTATTAGTTTTAAATATAAATTTGAAACGTAAAATTCTAAAAAAAACATAAAATTTGACATATTTTTTTCTCGCTATTTAAAAGATTTGGATGAGCTGAAAAAATTGTCATTAAAATATTATATTGAAATGAGAAGCAGAAACATGATTTTTTTATAAATGTATATATATAAAATTGTTATTAAAGTTATATTATGATTTTTTTTTTATTTTATAAAATAAAATAAAATAATAAGGTATAAAATAATAATATGTATGCATAAAATACTACGTAAGGTAACATAATTTCATCTTTAAATAAAAAAGTGCATTAGTTAATGTTTTTTTTCTTTTTCTTTTTTGTAATTAGTCAACAAATGAGTTGAGATTCATAATTGGTGGCAAGTTCTAATCTTACATAGATGCATCACAAGTGCCACAAAACTGCATTTGCGGCCAATTGCAAAGAGAGAAGAGTAGGAAGAAACTTCCATTTAAATGGAACGTTGGAGACTTCTGGGAAGTGCATACACCAGACACCCATTAGAAATGGGCGAGACATTCGTATCTTTGGCAATAGAACTGGGCGTCATATTTCAAGAGACAGACGGACGGCCAATGGCCACGCATGCGTTGCGAGAGTTTCGCGAATTTCGAGCGGTTCAAGCCACGTCTCGGGGTGGGCCTCTGGACGGTGGCTCGCCGCGGGAATTATGTAGATTATGGCCTGGACGCCATGGAGCTGCAGCTTTTGGTTGGTGTCGGAGCGTGTTTGCGGCGCGTTTTACAATTAATTTTCGCCCAAGTCTGCGGACCTGGTCGAAACGAGACCGGATCGGTATGGGCGCAAAAAAAGAGTTTCTCTAATGTTGCGCCCGGTTTTTGCATACTCTTTTTTTGTTCGTATGTGATTTATTTTTGCTTTTAGTGTCTTTTATTTTATGATTTATACGGACTGCAACTGCAAAAGAGAGCTCTCGGTTCTGTTCGTGTCCGGTTCTCCATATCTCCACATTGGCTTTGGCTTTTGGCTTTGGCATTGGTGATTTTTCATTATTTTCATCGTAGATCAAAATTAAGTGATTTTAATGATGAAATTTATTGGCGCATTTATTTGTACATGATTTGGAGCAGACCAACTGCCAAACTGGAACCCAGAAACATGCGCCAGTGCACCCGGGGGCGCTATGCCAATAAATACGTTGGACATGTGACAGATTTCGTTGGAAAGATAAATGATCCGTTGTAAGTCTAGTCTGTTCAATGGGAGGTCTTTAAACATTTAGAGTTGATTTTCGGTGAAGCAACTGAAATTTGGTTAAATTTTTTGTAACATTGTTAAGAGACTATAAAAAACTATTTGAGCTAATTGATTGATTGATTGATTAAGCCAGTAAACAGTTTTTAATCTGAGTGCCATGAAATGGTGGAAATGCCATTTAAAGGATTTTGGAAAATATAAGAAAAATAATTGTTTAGATGTAAAAATATCATTATTATTATTTATATTTGATAAAGGATTATTATTATTATATATATTTGATAAAAGGATTTTGGAAAAAATGAGAAAACTAATCGTAATCGTATAAATGTTATTATTATTATTTGTATTTGATAAAAGAATTTTGGAAAATATGAGTAAACTTATTGTAGAGATTTAAAAATATTTGTATTACTATTTATATTTGATAAAAGCGTTTTGGAAAGTATAAGAAAACTAATTGTAAAGATTTCAAAATATTTTTATTATTATTTATATTTGTATATTTCTTGTTTGTCTGACTGAACAAAAATTTACCACAAATCATATAGCACATCATTAACAGTTGAGCTAAAAACTTAGGCCATTTCTGGATTTAAATGGATTGCTTGATAATAAATTTAATTAAAACTTATATGCACAAGGTTTTTTTTTGCTGTTTCGGCTAGACGCGGTCTGTCGCAATTTTTATGCGCACATTATAAATTATTTATTAATATTTTTATTTGCTCGTTGGCTGCTCTGTGCATACGATTAAGTACAGGAGGAAAAATTGCCATTTGGTTGAATAAATTTATAATTATGTTTGCGCGTCAATTTTGTTTAATTACAAAGGGTTTGGCTACCACACACAAAATCCCATTGATAAATAATTGATTAATTAAAAACGGGAAAGCAGCAAAAAAATGCGTATATTCCAATTAAAATAATATGCAAATACGCACAATTCACATAAATTAAAAAATATTAATTTATGGCATAATTTGGTTTAAAAAGTCAACATAATTGTACATTGAGCACGAAAACAAGCAGAGGCTTAATATAAAAAAAACTGGCAAGAGGCCTAATAATATTTTTAAAATAAACTGGGCAAAATACACTTATGGACAATTTATAAAAAAAAACAAGACAGAGATGGACAAAAAAATTGTATATATAGAGATCCTATATAAAAAGTAAAAGTAAAAAAAAATTTTATTTTAGTTTATTAGATGTTAGATATATATTTATTATTAGATATTTAGTTTAGTATGTTATTTTTTGATCAAACTTTTCTATATGTTTCTATATGTTATAGTATAGGCTTTCTAGTTTCAGCATATATTCCACATATAAGAGCAAAATCAATTTTTAACAAATTGAACTAACTGTAAACATAAACCCTAACCGAAAGGTAGTTTTTTGTGGGTTCGTAAATGCCCCATTCCAATAAATAGAAAACGGCAAATATAGTTGTTTATGGTTGGATTGTTGTCATAAACCATGATTTGCAATAGATACCGTTTATGTGCAGATAAGACGAAAAAAAACCGCATTTACAATGAGATGCTTTTTTATAGACTTTCTCGCATTCCACTTGTCATCATTTGGCCCATGTGGTTAAGTGCAAACAATTAATAATGAAATTGTTATTAAATGACTTTTTTTATGGTAAATGTGTTTATATGTAATTAATGCGCAAATACCATAGAAAAAAATTAAAAAAAAAAAACAACAGTGCGAAACAGAGAGAAATCCCCTGTCAATTGAAGAGTGTCAAATGGTCCAGAGTGTAGAAACTCTATATGTTTTGAGTTCTTATCGTTCTGCTGGCATTTCTTCGGCATGCTTCCTTGCCAAAGGTCAGGGACTTGGCCCAGCCCAGTCAGCCATCAGTAGCTACTTTTTCTATCTCCATCTCATGCTAAGATTAGACTGTGTCTTGCTGAACAATAGCCGGGCATTGTTTAAGTCTTAGCCGGTTTCTCTCTGTAGTCTCTTAAATCGGATTCGAAAAATTCACAGCACTTGGGAGCTCTATTTAAACATTCCGCATCTCATTACGAGTGGGGGTAACCTGTCAGGGAGTCTTCGTTTTAACCTGCTGCGCTCAGCTAATCAAATAAAATTCGTAATGAAAGCTTCAGAATCTGGTTTACGTAGCCCGGCTGGAAAATCCACTTGAAAATTATATGAAAACATGAAAGGAAAAAAAATAAGAGCAACTTATTCATACTCTATTAAAGGGAATTTAAGTTAAATGTATATATAATATTTTAATGAATCGCATTATTGAATGAAAAAATTAACTGGAAAATTAAATTTAATATGCTTTGGGCTTTGACTTAAAAACTTTTTAACTTAAAAAAAACTACTGTATAAAAAAAGTTTAAAAAATGTAAACAATTATAAAATTAGCTTTTAATATAAATAAAATATATAAATGGTAATTTAAAAAAAATCTCATTTTATTTTTTTTTTAATTTTTAAATTATTGTTTTAGTTAATATTTCATAATATAAGTAGTTTTAGTATTGAAGTATAATCATATTTAAAAATGAATATCTATAAAAATCTTCAACATGATTTTGGGGGTATTTCACACTTTTGTATATTAAATAACTAAAAAATATTTGTAAATTAAATAATTGCACTATTCAAATTTAATTCATATTTTTTTCATTTGTAATTTTGAACACGAGTAGTGCAAATGATTTGTAATGCCGCAGATAAGAGTATAAATAAATTCAAAAAATTTGTTTGCGTACTTGAGGCTTAAACCGCATTTGCCTTTTATTTGCTTAAATGAGTTTCGCTTTTGAGTTTTGGTTCAAAAAACGAAAAAATATAAGTAAAAGAAACTTCCAATTCCTGGCGCGTCATGTGAATTACGAGTTTGCATTCAACTAACCTTGAAACAATTTTTGTTTGGCCAACCAAACGTTGTGCAAATACTCTCTACCACCCGCTCGTCCGTCCGTCCGTCCGCGTATCGGCCTGCACACCTGTCCCGGCTGTCCACTTCGTGGAGTTTATTTGTCCGAAAGTAGCATTCGAAGTGGAGTTGCCTGTCCGGAGCTGAAATTTGATATCTGGCAACGGCAACCTGTTGCCTGATTTGTTGCATGTTGTTGCAGGCAATCAACAGCTAACAACAACTGCAACAACAACAACAACAGCAACAACAACAACTTGTTGTTTGTCGCCAAACGTTGTGTGTTCGCGCTTGTTGTTTTTGCCCACGTGGTGTCATGAACCCGCCAATCCAATTTGGTGAAAACTCAACGAGCCATTTCAAAGTTCGAGTGAAATTTTTTTGTGGAAAGTCGTGGGTCGATTTTCTCACGATCGCAGAGGATCGCTGCTCTTCGCAATTAGTTGAAAACAGTCAAATAATCAATAAGGCTATACATGAAATTCAAATTCTCTAGTTTAGATAGGGAACAACCTTTACACCGACCTAATCAGTTTTACTTTACAGAAAAATGATGGCTTTGGTAAAATAGATTAGATATGTTTATCGAATAAGCTTTTTAAAGAATTTGTCTGTTGGTAGTTTATATAATATTTAGCTATCTATCTCTCTTTTCCAACACTTTCTCAAATTCCTACCTTCACCTTTACATTTTCGATTAAAATAAAACATCCTTTATCCACAATAGGAAGTCAAGCTCTTCCTTGCTTAATGATCCATCGCCTTTCTATGCGATTTTCATAAATTCAAGTAATAAATGAAACAACGAAACTGAGCATTAAAACGGTAAATGAACATCGCAAGCTACTTTCCGTATACGTTTAAAAGCTATTAGCCTATTATAATATTATTTTTCACTCAACCAGCTCTGTATTTGCCCCGAAGCTCAAGCGACCACAAAAAGATCTTAAATGTCAATGCGACTGAACGAGTTGCGCCCTATTCCAAGCTGAGAGCCACTTCATGGGACGGGCTGAGCTGTTGATAAGGCGACAAAAAGTGGGCAAGTGGTGCAACGCAGGTGGTGCAAACAGGCAACAACAACAACAACAACAACAACAACACCAAATACAAAACCCAATGTGGCTTTTAATTAAAAAGAGTGCAGCTGAACGAATAAGATGACGACGATGACGAAATGCAGCAAACCGGAAACGAGAAATGTCAGGAACCAGAACCAGAAGGAGTGAGAGGCCCTGGCACGGGCCTGGTTGGGCCTGGTCTCAAATAACAAAGCTGGCAGCGAAGCAAACGAAATGACAAACCCAAAAGCCGCAGTCGCTGGCAACACTCGAGTTAACACGAGGGACACGTGTCATGCCACAAGACCGCCCGCCTGCCAAGTGGCTAATTAGGGTTCGAAGGGGTTCAACGGGGTCGAACAAAACACCAGCAGCTACCATATAGAAACATCACTTGCGAGTAAATCAAACTGACAGCACTGCCTCCGAAAGGAGCATGAGAATCGAATATGTGGCTGGGTATCTTTGTGGGCCCTGTTGACGTGATGTTAATCCCAACTATTGATGCAATTATGTAATTCCAAAATCTTTTTTTAAAAGGGGAGTGTTGTTTGGGGGCCCGCCAGCCCCCCCCCCCCCCCCCCCCCCCCCCCCCCTCTCACTCTCTCTCTCTCTTTGACTCTCTCTCCTTCCTTTTCTGACCGTTCCGGCTGGCTAATTGAAAAACTGCGTGTTGTGCCCCCTCTTTCTTTGCAGCGCGTAACCTGATGTGTGTGTGGCCTTATCATTGACAGTTGTCAGTGCCTATAACTGACACCTAACACCAGGCCATTTATGCTTTGGCTCTTACCAATACTCAATCCCCAATCCTCAATCCCAGCCAGACTTATCGTCTCTTGTCAGTTTGTTGATGCAACACTGCGAAATGCGCTTTGACAACATTTGTCAGTGGCTTCGAATAGCTGCCTGAAAGTCGGATTGGCGGCAGATTTTCGATTTTAGATAAGCATCTGTAAAAGTCAGCTAAGCCATCGAGTAGCTGTCCACTTACTATAAAACCTCAATCTATTTAATTCTGTCTGCAAAAGATTTTTGCTTGAAGTTTCCTTAAGCTGAAATCTTAAATATCTTAATCGCACTTCGGAAACTTTTAAGTTGGAATTAGCAGCAGATAATTTTAAAGAAGAAAAAACTTAAGTTGAACAGTAATGAAATCAAATCAAAAAATAAAATTGGCGAGAAAATTGTATATTACATTTTTATTAATTTATTATAATAATAAGAAAATATTATTATTATTATATTATTAGCAAAATATATTTTTAGTGATATGAAAAGATTTTAATTTAAACTTCGAATAAATACACGTGAATTACAATAATTTGGCTACGCCCACTGTGGGCGTTGCAATAAGATGTAAGCTATAAATCTCTCTAAATATTAAATATAATTTTAATTTAATTTTTACATATAATTTTTTTAGACAAATTTCCTGTAAAGATCGCACAAAAAATAGTTTGAATACGTCCAATGGGGACTTCGCAAATCGATAAAAATCGATTTATATCGATAATAAGTATAATCGATATCGAGAAAATCGATATTGCAATCTTCTAGCTTGTTTAAGTTTTACTTAAAAAAAATCCTACAAAAGCGACAACCAGACCTACCGAGAAAATAGAGTCCATTAAATATGCGTACGAACACAATTGGACGCGCCCATAATCAGCCAACAATGGTTCCTAGATGAGTGAGGAGCGGTGGAGTTGGAGGTGGATTGGGTTGGGTTGGGTTGGGTTTGGTTGGGGCTGGGGGCCTTCTAAGCCTGCTAAGGCATGCGGCTGCTGATCACAGGTGATCACCATCAGCAGAGTTTTCGCGCTGCGTCATTGATGGACTGCAATTGTGGTGCTCGTCACGTACGCCCAACAAAAGGCCGCCTGATGATCGGAGCCTAGGAGAGAGCCTACACAGAGAGAAAGAGATGACGATCGACAATTGAGCGCTAATTATCGCCTTGCACAACACAAAAAAAACAACTACAGAGTGGATCTAGCTGGTCAGCGTGTGTCAAAGGCATTCCTGGCAGGCGTGAATTGAATTCCCCGCTGATGATGAATGCATCCAGGGGGCAGTGGTAACTACTTCATTTAGATGTGGTTGGTTGGTGGGTACGCGGATTTGATTTATAGCTCTTGCAATATTCAACTTGTGCGCACAATGAATTGCCGGAATGCATCGCGAAGTCTGTCCACCTGGAATCACCTGGCACTGTGGCGATTAAGTGGTTAGCTCATTAGCCGCAACAATGCGTTGGTATTTAGGTTAGGTCTCCACTTGGATAATTGCTGGCTCACGGGGCTAACGGTAACTATCTGAACGTGGCTGCAAGAAAATTAAAGACAAACCAATTAGGAAAAATCATTAAAGATGAAAAGCGACATTAGTCTTAGCTGTATATTAGTTTTAAGGATTGGCATAAAGATTTTATTTTTTCTTTACAAGTGCAACTTATTTAGTAATTAGGTTTAAAATAACTAAAATACAAGCATTTAGGCTAAAAATAACTTAAAGTATTTACGTCTACTAAATTAAAATTTTTAAGGCAATAATTTCGTAGAATGTTTTGATGATTTATAAAATAATAAAATTAACATTGTAATTCTATAACATATCATAACATATTTTTATTTTTTGTGGATGCCAAACTTTAAAATTCATCCTGAGCAGTTAATAAATATAATACAAATAAATTTAAGAATAAAAATTAAATATCTTAACTAAACTATTTTTCTGTCCAGTCTGGACAATTGAGTTGGCTATCAGTTGATCACAATTCAGTCAACGATTTATCAAATTGAATACTTATAATACAATAAATATAGGATAAATATTAAAAAAAAAATTAAAATATATTTAATAAAAATAAAATATCCTAACCGATGCTCAACTTAATTAAACACCAATTGAAGCTGTCTTTAAACATTTGTCTGTTCATTCTGGACAATTTATAAAATAATAATTGAAGCAGACTTTAACTATTTGTCTGTCCATTCTGGACAATTGTCTGGGCTATCAGTTGATCACAATGCAGTCGACGATTTATCAACAGCCTTGTCTTTCAGCACTCGGTGACAACTGCTGAAATGCAGCTCCATCAAATTGGCGACAAATGCTGCATTGGCCAGCTGTCTGGTGATCAATTCCCACTGTTAACACTTTATCAATATCTCTGGATAGGCAGCAGCAGCAGCAGCAGCGGCGACTTAGGAGGCGGTTTGGTTGACTGAACGGCATCAAAGCAAATCACCGCCGTCAGATAATAAAGAAAGAAAAAATATAAAAATAAAAATAACAAAAAAAAAAAAATAAAAAAATTTGCAGGTGCCAATGAAGAGAGTCGAGAAGTCGACATTGAGCAGCCGCAGGTATTCGATCTACAGACTTCAGTCTTTGGTCTTTGGTCTTTGGTCTGCGCTTCTCGGCAAGATCAGAGTCGGAGCGTGGCTAAGATAGTGGATCGCCGTTTGGCTCCACCTTTTTGTTGCTGTGGCCTGCTGCCAGCGTTTCTCCTCTTAATTGACGCCTTGATTTGCAACCGATTCGTTGCAGCACATTTCACAACCTCTCTTCCAACCCTCCTCTCTCTCTCTTTCTTATTAACGTTTTCAGTGGAATGTTTCCATTCAAAGACTTTTCCAGTCTTTGCAGCTATTTATAAAATGTTAATTTCATCAATTTTTATTTTTATCATATCTTTTGTTATTTATTCAATTGACCCACTTGAGAACTTAGTTATAATCAGAAACTAAATATCATTATCGTTGATGTTGCCGCACCAAATTGATATGGGTTAAAGTTCCAGCGGCATTCAACAAGCAGTCGTGGCCGAGCGGTTAAGGCGTCTGACTAGAAATCAGATTCCCTCTGGGAGCGTAGGTTCGAATCCTACCGGCTGCGGAACTTAGAATTTCATTTTTTTTTTGCTTACTTTTTATAAAATTTTATTATAATTAGTTATTGACATTTGTATATAGCATTGTATATTTCAATTCAAATATAAATATAAATTTTACATGTGCTTAAGGTAAAAATGTTAAGCTATGTATAAAATAGAACAAATAGAAATTTCATTAACTATTATTTGCATAACTGATCAACAACTTCAAACAACTAAATATTAATACAATTACTAATTAGCAATACAAATTATAA
Organism: Drosophila micromelanica; assembly: GCA_004143825.1. NCBI lineage: Eukaryota > Metazoa > Arthropoda > Insecta > Diptera > Drosophilidae > Drosophila > Drosophila micromelanica. Next base: position 39,606 of record SCDY01000120.1, on the reverse strand, counting down.
AAAATATAATATTAGAAAAAAAAAATAAATAAAAATTTTATAATTTAATAAAATCTCTTTCTCTTCTATTAAATAAATTGTATTACGTCTATTAAGTTAATTCAAAGGCAACATTCCAATCCCGTCGATCTCATCTGAACACACGTAGCACACGCCATTTGAGGCTATTTACGCAGCCATCAGCTTGAGGATAACAATCTGTGGGTAATCTATAATTAGGCTCATTAGCATTTAGCATTTAAATAAATTGATTAACCTATCAAAAGGCCTACACAGCTGCAGTCAGGGTCAGTGGGGAGGAGGAGGTGACAGTCCAAAGACTACATTCAAGTCCCAGTCCATGTCGGAGTCTAACTCCAGGCCAGCTCCAGCTGCGAGTTATGTAATTACAAGCTGGAATCCGAATGCTGCTCAATTTGGATTCACGCGCCGCTCAAGTGGCAACTGTCCGAGGCGAAGGCATGCTGCCACATGCTGCACAATAATCAACGATGGTAGGCAGCAGACAGACACCGGAGAAGGCACTAATTAAAAATAACAGAAAAATATAGGTTACACCTCGACAAAGACCGTTGCGAACGGTGAGCAGTCGGGAAGAGGAGCCTAAGGAGGGGCAGGCAAATGGTAGCCAAGTAATGGGAAACATTTTCATCAAAGCAAATACGCAGCGGGACACGGAGCAGCGTCCAAGGGGGTATAGGAGACAGCTAAGGCTGCCACGGTGGCATGGTGGCACCATGGAACTGGAGATGGAATCTGTGGGCTGGGCAAGTGGCACTTATCATGCATGCGCCCAGTGAGTGAAAGAAGCAGCAGCAAGCAGCAGCACACAAAAATTAATGGGCTGTAATTACGTGCTGCAGTTGCTGCACAGAACCAAGCCAACAACAACTGCAGAAGGAATGCCCCAACCGAGACGACAGCGCCTTGGGTCTCGCCCCTCAATGACCGTTTCGTTGTCTTTTATAGAAAATTAAAGCCTCAATTTGCTTGTGCAAAATTTACGATGTGTTTACGATGTCTTAAATTATCGGTTACCCTAATGCGTTGCAGCAACGCGAACTTCATTCGCTCGCAACGCTTCTCTCTCTGCCAAATGTGGTGGCTGCCAAGCACATCAGAAGCGAGCCAAACCCATCAAATTACGATTAATGTTACAGAAAAAAATCTGACTGAAACTGTAAGCCTCTATTATGCAAATGAGAAAATTTGGCGAGCTCCAACAGAGATTTCGTTCTCAACTTCTCTCCTCAATTGCAGAACTTTGAGATATTATATAAGGTAAATTTTTATTTGCTACTGTTTTTATGCCAAATTCAGAAGATTTTTAAGAGTTGCAACTAGTTTCAAATTAAAAATATTTGGAAAATCTTGTGGTTAATATATTTTTAAAATAAGGGAATTCCTTTTAATTAAAATTATGGTTTTTTTCTCTGATTAAATATAATTTAATTAAAATATTCTACAAACCCTAATTATTATAATATAAGAAAATTCTGAAATCGCGGTAGCTTTTATTTATTTTAGTTATTATTCCCAATTCAATATATTTTTAAGAGTGGCAACTTGTTTCAAATTAAAACTATTTAGGAATTTTTATCGTTAATATATATCAAAATAAGAGAATTCCTTTTAGTTAAAATTATATTATTCTTTCTGTTATAACTAGTATTTAATATTAGGGAGCTCTGATTAAAAATAATTTAATTAAAATATTTCTTATTTAAAATAAGAAAATTCTGTAATCGTAGTAGCCTCTAAAATTTAATTTTTGTCACCCTATTACTTTGAGTTTTACTTCAATTCGAATTCTATTTTGTTGATTTCAATCCAAGTGGCCGGCGCAGTTTGACTTGAAATATCTAAAAATACAAACCTAAAAATTAATATAAAAATTTTCGATATCATGGAAAAAGAAATGCCCACCTTTATGGATGCAGACATGGATGTGGAGGATGTTAATAAATCCGATAGTGTAATAACACTAAAGAACATCGAATCGAACCAATGCAAAGAAATCCTGCAACAGAGCAGAGATGAACAGCTCATCGAGCAGACCTCAGAGGTCAAACCAGTGCATCATAGGGGCCTACTAATAGAGGTACATTCCTGTGTTTATATGAATAGAAATATGTGATCTAGACATTACTTACAGCAAGGTGTTATTGAATATCCCTGTGATAATGCAACCTACGAGGTAATTGGCGATTTTGGGTCAACGGTTAAGAAGTCGAGTGAAGTATTTGTGGAGGAATTGATCTTAAATTCGAAATATGCCCAAACAAAAGGGATACTAATAGAGGTCTGTCTGGACTTAAATGGATTCGAAAATTGATAATACAAAATTTACACACCTTTACAGAAGGGAATACTGCAAGACTCCAATAGTGAGCTGGAGAAAGGCGACTTTGTGAAAAATGGGGAATATATTAAGGAGGAATTTATACTGCAGTCCAGCTCGGATATGAAGCCGTCCTACCTGCAGGAGGTGCTTATGGAGAAGGGTATAATGGAGTCCTGGGTAAAAGAGACCACAGAAAATTCGACTAATGCTAAAGGGATTCTTCAAAACTGCAAGAAGACAAAAGAGCGCAGCTGGCCGACTAAAGTTGAACCGATCCCGGTTGAAATAGCAGCGATTATGAACGATATAAATACGTTTACGTCGCACTTAGGAACCAACCAGGATACGGTAGAATGGCAGCGGTGCCGTGATAATCTGCGAACGGTCCATCAATACTACATGAGCCAGTGGAATAAGGATGATGAGAAGAAAATCGAGTGCCAGCCGGATAAAGACATGGCTCTCGAAGACTCGGAGCTCGATAAAGATCTAATGCAGGTCGAATATAGCGTTGACAATATGCTGCAGCCGTTAAACGATCTCATCCAACATTCAAAATCACTCGCCGAACACATTGAGAGCATTGAAGATAAGATCAATAGACTGAATTTCAAAGTAGATCACTTTTACGCCAAGTACAATCAATCGCTGCTCAACAGGGAGAAGGCCTATCAGGACATGAAGGCCCTTCAGGAATTGCGCGAACGGATTGGAGGACGACTCACACATATCGAACTGGAAATTCATGCATCCAAAACTCGACTACTGCAGCGGGGGTATGCAAAATAAATGAGGCTTATTTGTGAGATTGTAGGTTACCCCAACGCATCGAAAAACGCTTAATTGTTTCGTTTCGGTTCGGTTTGGAGAAACTTACGACTCTTCCAAATTATAAATTTCACTTATTATGAGCGCCAATCTGAACGCCGATTATTGAGCTCCATTTTGGCACTCTGCTTATGTGATTATATCTGATGGTTAAGGGTGTGGCCAGCACAAATTCTGTGTATGTATGTATTCTGTATTCTCAACAATTGGCTAGCAAACGTTACAGAAATAAATTTAAACAATGCGAAAATACATTCTAATGGGTCAGGGGTTACTCTAGCTTTGCTGGTTTAAGATAGATTTGTAAACTATTTTTTTATGTTATCTGGGGACACCACATCATAAGGCGATATATGTATAACCTAAATACTAGTTTTCCGTTTTGTGGGCCCCTCTATGCAATTCTCATAATTTAAAGTAATGCCTGCAAACTTTTGGTGTTTTCATAGTTTTTTGTGTTTGTGTTATTTTCAAGTTTTACTGTCTCTCTTTTTTATCTCTCACAGTCGCATACTGTCTCCCTCTTTTTCTTTCTCTCTTTCTCTCTCTCTTACATTTCTCAAATTACAAAATCTATATTTTTTCAAAATAAAAATAATAAATTAAGATAAGTTTTGCCTGTTTTAAGCTCTTGTTAGCAGCAGGGCAATTCAAGCCTCTCTATGCAATTCTCATGGATTCAGGTTCGGCATACAGATTTTTGATGTTTGCACAGTTTTTTTGTGTGTACGTTATTTACAAGTTTTATCCTCTCTATCTATCTCTCTATCGTTTAATTACTTTCTCTTGTCACCAAATGTCCCACAAATTCAAAAAATTTCTATTTTTCCAATATAGCATAGTATTTTTTCATAGTAGTAATAAAATAATAATAAAATAAAAAGTGAATAAGTAGTGAGTTACTTTTTTGTTTCTTCTCAACTTCTAGAGAACTCAGTTGGCTATTTAAAACAAATTCAACATTGAAGATATGATAATAGTTAGATATTTGCCCGATGTAGGTTAAATTCAAAATTTTGTTGTCTTTTGTTTTTTTCGTTCTGCGTGTGTTTGTTCGTGTTTAGGCCCGTTCGCACGTGGTGTTGCCTTAAGCAGCTACTTGCAACAGGCAGTTGCCCTAATATGTTTCCGTCTCGTACCAGAAACTATGTACGTGAAATTCTGAATACCGATTTCCAGGCCACGTTCAAAGCGTTTCACGTGCAACGCCACAAGTTCCGGCCCATGCGCCAGAAGGTGCCCCAGCATGTTGCGCCACAGAGAAGGAGCACAGACGACTATCGCCGGTATTATAAGGGACCTGGATTTACCGTTACCACTGAGGGGACGGTGCGAGTCGATGACGTGGCTGCTGGCGCCGCAAACGCAACCGATTTGGAGCCGGCGGCTGCATCACAACATGGCGGGTGCACTGCGCCAGAGGAGTGACACCAAGTGGTTCGAGTACGATGTGGAGGTGGGCGAGCGGCTCTGGTCGCTCTGGGGCGGACTGCATCCACAGTCCGTCTGGTTCGACAGCCGGGTGCGGGGCCGCCAGACGGTTGCCTGCTGCATGGTGGCCAGCTGTGTGGCCAGCCTCTATCGCAACCTCGGCGAGTGGACGCCCAAGCTCCTCGATGCCATCATCGTCAATGGGGACAGGTACTATCGCGAGAGCATCTTGACCAGCCGCAGCCACAAACAGCCGCTGACCCTCAACGATTTGGCTGTGGAGTGCGATTTCCAGGACATACGCTTTATGGTGCAGCACCAGCTGGTGGCCTTTGGTCAGCTCTACAGCGCACCCGCCAGCAATACCATGGGCCTCTACGAGGCCCTCAACTACTTCTTCACGCGCCACAACTTGGGCATTCTCGTCTGCCAGCAGCGGCATCTGGCATTCGGCTATTCCTCCAGCCGGAACGGCGGCTACTTTCTCTTCGACTGCGGCGAGTGGGGCACGCCCTTGTTTCCCGATAATATGGGCGCCTCCTACGTGCTGCGTGCCAAGCAGCTCCTGCTGCTCCTCTACTGCCTGGTGGTTACTCTCAATGTGCGCCAAAGGTGCGTCGATTTTCAGCTTTATGCCGTGGAAGCGCATCGCGTTAACTATGTCAACATCCAGGAGCACTCAGACAAGGAATTGAGGCAGTAGTCCGCGTCTAAATGTATAAAATAAATAAAAACAGTTCCGGGCAAATAAATAAAAAAAAAATAAATAAGATTGCATTTTATTTTTGTAATAATCCACTTTATCCTTGTAGTAGTTAGAAAATGTAAGTTTCCTTAATTTATCAAGTCGTGTATGTCTGTCCGTCCGCCTGTTTGTCTTTATAAACTCGGCGATATTTATATATTTCTCTTTTCACTAAAATCGATAAATATCTCTTTTGACTAAAATCGATAAGTATCGAAAAATATCCATTAAGACATGGTTTTCTTAGGATATCTCGGAGATTTGGCTTACTATGTTCTCGAAGATTAAGAATTTTTCGTTTTTTGGATACCTAAAGTCCCTAGGTTTTGTATTTTATAATTTTACAGGTAATATAGTTGCTTCAACACTTTTTAAAATATTCAAAACCAAACACTTAAAATTCATAAAGAGATAAAAGCACAAAGCAGGAAGCAAGTGTTACCTGCAGCTATGTATTCATATATTCCACATTCATTCATGTGATGTCTTAAGGCAAGTACGTTGTTCAAGCAAAGAGGAGCCAATGCAGCTGTCTCCCTAGAAAACCCCCCTAAGATAATCAAAATATCTTGCATTCAACTCGAAAAGAGCCATTCAAGAAATTCCAGTCCCGATGGATGGGCCAAAGAAACCAGTTTCATTTCAAAACCAAAACAAAGATTTTTTGAATTTCTTTTTACCTCGGTACAAAGTAAAAAGTAAAATAAAAACCCGTCTACTACGCAAGCATGCAAAATACTACACGGAAACTGTGAATCAGAAAACAAAAACAAAAAAAATACCAAAAATATAAAAAAGTTAAAACCAAATTGCAACAAGAACAAAATAAACTGAAATAAGGTGAAATACAATAAAACTGCATTCCAAAAACTCAGTCAAATGTAAAAAATGAAATAATGAAAAAAAAAACGCAGATCCCAAACACAAGACAAACTTCTAAAAAAACAAAAAGAGGAAAAAAACCAATAAGAAATCCGGTTTCGTTTTCAACCAGAACGAGAGTTGTGAGTTGTGAGTTTGGAAGGTTGCGACGTTGCGCTGTTCGTTTTGCTCGTAATTCTGCGCTTGCCCATAAAACGGGCCACAGGATAGATGCACAAATTCACCGACTATCGGCTGCGTCATGGGCTGAGGGGCGTGCGGCTGGGGGGCGGGGTGGTTTTGAAGTGCTGTTATGAAGAGGGCTAACCAAACGAAGTTGGCCAAAAAGTGCAAAAGGCAGCAAAACTCTCTGATAAATTGCAGGAGACGAACTTGAAATTTAGATTTCGAGAGCAACCGCAAAATGTTGCCAGAACGTCGACAGCAACAGCAACAGCGGCATTGGCATCGGCAGCGACGTCGGCGTCGCAGTGTCAGAGCGGAGAGACTGCAGGCGAGCGAACGAGTTGAAAACATATGACTGCAGCTTGGGGGCGTTTAAGCTTGTATTGGTGAGCATCAGCGAGAGAGAGAGTGAGAGAGGTAGAAGAAGAGAGAGCAGGAGCAAGAGAGCCAACTCGTTGGAGCAGCGGCTGCTGCGTCAGTGGAGTTACTTTTATGCACAAAACACACAGACGCACACACTCACAGACAAATAATACTGCAGTTTTTATTGGCATTGTTAATGGCTGTGGGTGTGTGTATGTGTGTGTGTATGTGCTTACAAAGGGTTGAGTGAAGCTGTCTGCGTCTGTGTTCGGCTGCATTGGTAGTAGTTGCAGCGTCGTGCTTGTTTTTCCGTGTATGTATGTGTGAGCAGGAGCATTTTATTGATTTTTGTACGTCCAAAAAGTATCGCATGCGATTTAGTTTTTGGCAATGTTAAAAAGTGGGGTAGTGCGAAAAACGAGCAAAAAGCATTTTGCGTGTAATTCTGTTTGTCTGCAAGAACCAAGTACTATAAATAAACTAAAAGTTATAAGCAAGAAGTTTGTACATTTTTAAAACGCAAAGTTTATCAAATGCAAAACTTGCCTGCATAATTTAACAGTTTGCCCGCATTTACTTGCACTCCGGCCCTCTCTTTCGCACTCACACTCGCACAGAATGCGGACAGCTGCAAAAGTGCAACCGAAATATTCTTTTACATTGCACATACAAAAGCTGCGCTGCAGATAACTGCAACGCGTGCTCTCTCGCTCTAGCTCTCGTTGTCTTACGCACGCATTTTTTGCAACACTCGCACGCTAGCAATCAATTCGAGGTAAACTTTTTTTTTTGGCAAAGTTTCGAAAAAGCTTTCAGCAATACATATACAAGTATGTAAACGCCATTAATTCGCACCTTAAGTCATGTCAGTTGAGCTTCCCCGGTAAAGTAAAGCCAGCTAAGTGGCGAAGATAAAAAGTTCAGTTAGCAAACTGTGCACAACCTTTTGGCCCACAAATCCCACCACGTTCCACTCGCTGCCACTTAACTGACCAACTAAACTTGGCGAAACAGCGAGCGACCCGCAGCCAAAAGCCAATGAATAGCCCAGCGGGCAAATGCAAAAATGGAATGCAAAAAACTCAAAGATGCACAGCAAACGAAGTTCGAGGTCATTGCATTGCGTACACATCAACACACACACATACACACAGCTGCAAATAAATAAAACAACAAATAATATGAGCCCCTCTCAATGCTCTCGTGCCTTATGTCTGCCAAAGGGGGGGAGCTAAAAAAGTTCAAGTCAAAATTGCAAATAAAGTAAATGGAAATGACTAAAAAAGTGAAATCCACAAAAAACAACCACGACAGCAGCCACAAAAACAACAACAACAACACGAACAACAACAAAATCAACGACCAAGTGCAGTTTGTAGAGCTTTTATTGCTGTTACTGCCTGTGGGGGAGTTGGCGGCGCAGCGGCTGCCATTTGGCACAAAAGAAATATAAAAATCGTGCAAAAAACTATGTGTTTGGCGAATGACACACAAAACAAGTAAGAATGCTCGACTAGACTGCTCGACGCGGTTTTACTCTGCAATAAACATTTTTTCAAATTAAATAAAGATATAGACATAGGTACTCATATATAAATAAATAACATTTCGCTTACTTGGCAACAGGATTTTGATACAAATAAAAACTTAAAAAAAATTACTCTCCATTCAGATCTATTTGGTTTTCAGCAACTATACCAAAGAATCTACCCTGTTTGAGCATTAATTTAGTTGGAGGGTATGTAAAGGCAAAGCAGCAAAAACAGCAACGCAAGAAGATTGATGATACCGTTCAAGGATACTTCGCTCTATGCTTATGCTTCGCATTGCCGACAACAACAAAAACGCTTTTATTGCGGCTTTGCGAATTGAGTGTGCAAAGGGAACATTTAAGCTTATGGGAAAACTTGCTGCACTGCAGTAAAACGGTTTTTAAAGCATCGAATTATGCGCATGAATTAACAGTAATTAAGAGCTTTTAATTGTTGTAATTGTTGATTGAATCACTTAATCAATTAGTTAGCTGCCGATTCAGAGCAATAGCTAAATTCGTAAGCAATTAAATAGTAATTTTAATCGTGTTGTTATTTCATTTAAAACGTATTTTTTTTTAAATTATTACAAATTTGTTTTCAACACGCTTTAAAGTGAAATAAACTTTTTTACACACTCTTAAATATTCTATGAATGTTTTGTATGGATTTTTTATGCTTTATTATGAATTGAAACTTTGAATTGAATTGAACTTGAAAGTTTCATATATCATTTTATAAAAGCTGCAACTTTTTATTAAATATTCGGTTTTACTTTTTAGCCAGTCATATTCATTAAGGAATGAAACAAGTTAAATTTCAAATGTATTTATTATCACTAGTGCGTGCATCTACTTTTTGCAGTTGCCCCAAACCGACACCGCTGTCAGTCTCGCTTACCCCCACATCACACACACACACACACACAGATAGATTTTAATGACTAAGCGTCGCTTTTACAGCTACTGCTTAACGACCAGAGGCAGTCTGTTGCTGCAGTTACCCCCCTAGCAGACACCTACCGCACACCCCCCTACAAATACCCCGGCTTCGCTGCAGCTGTAAGTTGATTGTTTTTAACGAGCCCAGACGTTAGGCCTGCCAACTCCCCCACACGCTCCGGCTTGTTGCCTTTGGAGCCACAGGAAAAAAACTATGCTCAAAACGTTGTCTGCGTAGGCGTAAACGCTTCGGCTAAGCCATCGTGTCCCCTTGGTTCCCCCTCCGCCCCTTTGCCATTGACTTGATAACTGGTCAGTCAGCAGTTCCAGGTCCCAACTTCGAGCCAACTGCCAACTGACTGACTCACTTAATGACTGAGCGGCGAAGCGTGCCCCGAAACGGCAGCATTTTTACTCCTGGTATTGCCCCAGCTGCCCGCCCTTCACCCCCTCGCACCCCAACGCAGTTGTGGCTTAATGACGCATGGTTGCGAATTTTGCATTCAGTTCGTGTTTAGTTTTGTGGTTTTGCCTTTTGCCGGGCAGTTTACAACTGCAGACAAAGCGCTGGCAATAACACTAAAAAAAACAAAACTAAAAGGAAAACGCAAAGGCAAACCAAACTGAATTCTTATACCCTGTAACTCTAAAAATATTAACAGAAAGGATCTATAAAACACAAGACTTTAATTTCGTGTATTTGCAGATAACATTTGTTTTACTTGTATTTATATTTAATTAGACTTAAGGTAGATTTTACACAACAAAAAAATGTTGGTTCGGATCAAGGTTCGAACCCAAGTCTGATTTTCTCATCATTGATTCCAAGTTTTGTTTTAAATTGTGAATTCAAATTAATCTATTTTGTGATTACCTTCAAGATAAGTAATAATTAAATAGTGTAGTCCTATTCAAAAAAAATGGTGGCTCGGATCAAGGTTTGAACCTAAGTCTGGATTTCTCATCATTGATTAAATTTAATCTATTTGGTGATTTCCTTCAAGATAAGTAATGCAAGAGTGTAAAAAGTGATTGCAGTTGTAATTGTTTATATCCAAATAAGACTTTAGCTATATTTTATAAAAAAAAGTTGCTTCGGTTCCGGGTTCGAACCCAAGTCTGGTCTTCTCATCATTGAATCCCGGTTTTGGTGTAAATTGTGAACATTTAAATTAAATTTATTTTGTGATTACCTTTAAGATAAGTAATGCAAGATTTTAAAAAGTGATTACAGGGTATTTGGCTAGCAGTGCACTCTCTGACTGTAGCTTGGTCTTGCATTTGAAATTCTTTTTATGATTTTGCGCTCGTATTGTTTTCATTTTGATGAATGCGACGCTTCGAGTTGGCATTAAAAAGCGCAAGTGATTCTCAAGTGGAGCCGGACCGCGGAATGGGGTGTAGAATACGGTATGAAGTGGCGGTGTACGTCTATGAGCAACTACTACTTGATAATTGTACGGCACAAGTCTTTCACATTGTTGCATGCTAAGTAGCTTCAAAAACCGTGCACAAACTCCCTCCCCCTCCAAACACACACACGCACACACATATTCTCAGAGACGTCGTTTTATTGCTTGGCAGGGAGCCCGGCATATTCACAAGGTCTCTAATATGTGGATATGGGTCGTCATCGTCGACAAAGTCAACGAGTTGGCGTCGTCATCGTCATTTGCATCTCGTTTCGTTTGCCTGCGAATGTGTGTGTGTCTGTGTGTGTGTGTGTTTTTCTTATTTCTTGGCATTTCTGTTTTGTTGCGCACATTCCTGTTTGGCATTTTCTGCCCTGCTACCCTGCCCTTTTCTCTGCTTCTTCTTCTTTCGTACCCCAATGTCAAAGCGCAGCACTCGCATCTTTTTGCCACGGTCAAGGGCAAGTGTGACGTCGTTTTGAGGGGGGAGGGGGGGGGGGGGTGCGTGTGCGTCTGCCGCAGTTAGGAATTGCGAGAAGCTCGCCTTTTAAATACAGTGAGTCAAAAAAGTATTGGCAGGTGCACATATTTCGCATATTTTATATTTTGAAAATTTATAACTAACTAAAAAAACCCAATCTTGAGTAAAAATAATATGTGGACAGCAGAAAGCTTATATTTTGATAAATTTAAATTTCCTGTTGTCCACTATATACTGTTAACTACAGATTGGGTCTGATCCTTTTCAGATCCTTTAAATTTTGGAATATTAACTTTACTATTTTTTTATCTAGTTTATCTCCCATTCCTATCCCCATCACGCCTTTTCTGATCCTTTTCCAGGAGCCGCAACAGCCTTTTTATCCATTGACGTGCTTTTTTTTTGGAGAGCACCATCTGCTGAGCTGGAGGTGGACTCAGTTCTCCAAAACTATAATTCGGATTCTGATGAAGATACTGCTCGATTATTAAATTATTTAAGCGCTGGTAATGTCCCATTAAATGATGCATACGCATCTCTATTTTGGCCACACACTGAAGGGTTGAGTTCATGTTTTCAGATACATCAATATCCATCGTGAGCTTTTAATATTTTTTGCTATTTTGCTTAACATTTCACTAATATCGAATAAAAAATTGTTTACGAAATTTTAACATTGGAATCAATGAATAAGTGATGAAATTTTAAAAAGAAATCCTCATTAAATAAATAATGAAAATTACACAAATTATTCTTAACTAGCTTGAGTTAAGGCATTTAATATATGGATTTATAATACACCAATCTCAGTCAATAATAGCAATAAATACTGTTCTATTCTATCCTTATTTGACCCACAATCAATTCCTTGCTAATTAAAAAAAACGGAAATGCCATGAAGATTTTATTGATTAGCTGCCCAAAGATATAAAGAGAAATGAGCGGACAAGCTTTCAGCTTTTGGTGACATCGACATTCGGTAATTAAAATTAATTTTCGTAAAAAAAATTGTTTTCAGAGAGGCTCCAACAAACTAGCAACGATCGAGACTGCATTCAAGTCGGTCAACCCGGCAGGCCGTGAAATCTAGTTTTCCCAGTTCGGAATGATAAATGGCGTCTAGTTAGCGTAGCGCCAAAAGAGAAACAAGTTCACTGGCTGCTAAGCTGTGCCTCCCCGTCCCGTTCCCCTTCCCGTTCCTTTTTCTCCACACGTTCACCTCTCTACTGATCTGTTTGTAATACCCTGTATTGCTTAGAATATTTTACAGCAGATAAAGTTATATTTGCATAACAGAAATTAATGTGAGAAATTTTGAAAATCATATTCTATTATTTTTTTTGCAGATTTTTACAGGATCAAAATAATCTAAGAACTACATTTTTGTATCTAAAAAAAAAATGTAAAAACCATTAAGTAATACATTCAAAGTTATTTGTCTCAGTTTAAACATAATATTTTATTAGTATATTTTTTTAATTTTAATTAATTTAGATTGCAGAGCATCTGGCAGTCAGTCATTGCCAATTCGCCATTGTAGCTACCTGGTTTTGTGTATGTGTTGTATTTCAATTAGAGCAAAAGTCGTCCTCAACTGCAATTAGCAACAAAGTATCTGCCAATGTATGTTTTCGCTATTATCATTTAAATTTATGTTATGGTACTACATATATTTGTTACGGCCCACTCTCTACGGCTCTCCAGGCTCTAGACTCTCGCCCCGCATACCTTACGATTATGGCCAGCGTTGGGTAATTTGTTAGTAGCTGGCGATGCAGTCATCCAGATAAAATACAATCCGGTCCACGGCTGGCGGCACAGAGCGCGAGCATTCAATGAAAATTAACTAGGGACAAATTGTTGATCGAGCTTGGGGGTTCGAGCTCGGGATCGGGTCGCGCTCGGGTTCGGGTTCGGGTTCGCGCCACAAGATCGGTAGCCATTTGATGGCATTGTACGCTTAACGGCAGCTGCAGGCTTGGCCAGGCTTATAGTTATCATTGAGCCTTGTTGCCTGGCCAAATTATAGCTATACACGAAGAACTATTTGTGCCTGCTTGCTTACGAATGGTCTTACAAGCATTCTGGCAAATATGTTTATGGGAACCGCTCGTAATTACAGTTTTAAATTCATATAGGGGAAATGACTTTAAAAAAATATATAACTACTTGTGTCCGTTTTAAGTTTTTAGAAATCGATTATTTGGCATTTCCGTCAATAGATTTTAATAGTCGTCCGCAAGATATAAATAGGTTTGTGAAGTATCTGTCATCTGCCTGTCCGTATGAAATTTGTATATGTTCTTGTCATGGCTGCGTCAGATAAAGTGTAATCATTTACATATATTCCCATAGTTCCAAAGTGTAATAGAACAAATCTTTGCAGACAGATTAAAATGTTGACATGCAAAAATTTCAAACCCAAATCTCTCATATTTACAAAAAGTAGCCAAACTAAAATAATTTTCATATTTGATTACATTTTGATCATGATTTTGCATTTAGATTGATTCTATATTTAAAATCGATGCATTTTTTATATAAAACATTTTTATATTGAAATTTTTTGAAAAAAGAAACCATGTACCCTTACAATTTTGTTTTAATGCCAAAATTGAGAAAAATTTGAACATGTAAAACTCTTGGACTCATAGGTCCTTATTTCAGACACCCCTAAAAGCTAACCGATTTTCATGTTTGATGGCATTTTACCACGATTTTTCATTAAGATTTCTTCTACATTTAAAATATATGAATTTTTGAAAAAAAAATGTTTTTTTTTAATTTTTTTTTTTTTTTTGGAAAAAAGGCATTTACAATTTTTTTAAATTTAAATTGCCGAGTTTGCATTTTCAATCGTCTTTGCTTGGCATAAATAGTGTAAAAAACAACATTTAACTTGATTCTGAGAGATCAAATTTTTTTTTTTAAATCATGCCAAAAAAGAACAATTTTGTAAAATGTAAAGCTCTCATATTGCGAATACCCATAATTTTGTCATATTTCTTTAGTTATGTTTCCTGTAGAGAATGATTAAAGATTTTCTTTAAGCTTTAGTGCTATCTGTCTAGTTTCAGTTTCTAAAGGCTGCATCAAAACAATTTCATTAAGCTTTTTAAAGTTGGTGTTGCTTTTGTTTTTTTAAAGACCAGCCTGTTGCAAGTTGCATCGGCACGTTTTGCCAGCTTGATTTCACATTTTTTGCACCCTGATCATCCCCGTTTGTCGTTGGTGTTTGCTGGGGTTTGCTGTGGCTCTTGCTCTTTTAATAAATGAAAATGTTTTTAATTAATATGCTTCAATATGTCGAGAGCGGCACTTTACTTTGTGTGCAAGCACAGTAAAGCCTACCCCCAAACGGATTTCGGTGCTGCCACCCCGCGCCCCCCTTTACCCACAACATTCTGCTTGATTATTCAGAGCAAGCGACGTGGTTGCATGTGGCGGCGGCGCCTCCGTTTTTATTGTTTCATATTTATTCGTGTGAGCCCGTAGGCTAAATTTCAATATATTATTTATATGCACACACACACATACTACCACACATATTCGTGTTAATACAAACGGACAATAAGAATCCTGCGCTCAAGCATGCAACAAAATAAATATCCGTCTCCCTTCCCTCTTGCATTTTCCATAGCGCTCTTTGTCAAACTTTTATAGCCCACAGTTATTTCTTCGTTGCTTTTGTTGTGTCGTTCTTCTGTGGGCAGCGGCAACGTTTTGTTGCGTTTGTTTTTATTTTTAATTATTCAGTGCGTACAACAACGGCAAGCAAGAAACACAGCACAGCATTATTTTATGCCATGTCTATTTATACCCATTGCATTTGATATAATTTGTTTTGTGCTCGCTAGACTGCGTGTAAGAGGAAGCAGAATTCCATTGAAGCTTCTACGTTGCGTCTTTTGCTTTGTGTTGAGCGTTTCGTTCGTGAGCTTCAACCATCCCATATTGTCTAGTGGTTAGGATACCCGGCTCTCACCCGGGAGGCCCGGGTTCAATTCCCGGTATGGGAAGTGATCGCACTTATCTTTTTCATATTTTTATTTTAAAACAAAATTTTCTTTTTATACGCGCTTGTGAGCCTATTTAAAGCTTTTAAAATGATTTCAAAATCGTAAAAATTTGTATTATTGAAATTTTTATTTTGTTAATGTTTACATGTTTAGACCAGACTATTTGACTATTTTATTATTACTTAATTTACATTTATAAGCATTTAAGCCAATTATGCTCATAATACGAATATAAAATATATTTCTATACCCACTCGGATTCCTGCAGAGTCTGTCAGCATTCCAGTTTGCTGATGAATGATGAAATGAGCGTCAACTTTTGATGGGTTTGGCCAGAAGGATTCAGGGGCAGAGGCCACACAACACATCATTTATCTACATAGAAGCGGCAGCATTTGAAAATGCAGTCATTAATCAACATTAATAAGCATTCATATTTTTTGTTGCAGACAATCTGAAGTGAGTTAGAAATTATATATATATTTTTTTGGTTTTTTTGGGCAGATGGAATATGCAATGGCGAGTGCACCCTTAAGTTTTCTGTTTGTTTCAAACATATGCCCATTGCAATCTCTCATTTCCGAAGCACTTTTGTTCTTGCATTCATTGAATTTATGCGAAACAAACCGCAAACTTCGTTTACAAAATGGACATTCATTTCAGGATCCGAACTCGAACCACCCAAAATATGCACCGGGCAATTTTTATTTAAAAATGCAAAAGCCTTTGTCGATTTTTATTTTTTTGTTGTTGTAATCGACTCCTGACTGCAGCATGCATTAAAATTGACAATCGTTTCTCTGTGCGGTTGAATTGCTGACAACATGAAACACGGCCAGTTCCACACCTGATGCACCACCTCGCACCACCTACACGACCTGCTTCTGACAAGCAGCGGATACCAACTTCATTAGCTGTTGTTGTACATGGAAAAGGTATTGGCCTCCGTCCCGTTTTAAGTATCAAAAGGCAGCTGCCTGCTATTGCAGGGGTGCTATTAAAATATATCCCAATACCACACGCTTCAAAATTATATACAAACTTAGAAAATTTACTGGTAAAATCTGACATTCTTTGCAAAAATATTTTGAAAAGAAATCTAAAAAAAAAAACAAGTAAAATTTTTTTTTTGAGTGTTTTGCGTTTCAAATTAACAACAGTTTTTGGCCAAGTGTATTCGCCGTGTGGCAACCATTTTTGGGTTGCATTCGGGCTTTTGACTGCGCCTGCCTTCAGTCTGTTGCATTTTTTGGCAATATAAGCTGTGGGTGGTGTTGGGTGGCAAGCGGCATTGCAACCTTGCATTTGGCTGTTGCCTGATCTGCCCGCTTGCTGTCGCCTCTTGATTGTCCCCCTGTGACTGCTCGGGCGCATTTGCATTTTTTATATTTACAGTTTATACAGTATGCATGTGTATTGCATCTCTCTCTCTCTCCCGCATTCTGCATGCATGGTGTTGGCTAGCTCTGTCTCTTTTACGCGCGTTGGTGCATCCACCAAATAAAAATCGATAACGACAAAAATTTGCAAAAATTTACTTCATGTGCGTTTTTTTTGCAACTCATATAGTACTACATAAAATACCATATAGTATATACCATATATCATGTTTACATATGTGCATATAAGGCCCAGAGACCTTATCGCATACCGTGCAGAACCCGCATCAGCAGCAGCAGCAGCAGCTGAGGTGCACCCACACCATCTACAATATTGGACTCAATATTGAAAGAGATTGCACTTTGCATTTTAAGGTTATTTAATTCAATCAGACCTTGCTCGGATGTTTGGGGTATATTGTGGCTAATAGATGTGGGCAGATATATTTATACATGTGTGGCTGGGGCTGAGATTTTATATCAAGTGCTCATGCGGACGTGGCAGCAACCATCCCATATTGTCTAGTGGTTAGGATACCCGGCTCTCACCCGGGAGGCCCGGGTTCAATTCCCGGTATGGGAAGTGATCGCAATTATTTTTACTACTTCCTCGTATATTATAATACATTTTTTCATTTATTGTTAATTTTCGTGAACTTCTATTAAGACATTTTTGAACAGTTTGATATGACCTTACGCAGCCTCCTTGCCCAAAGCCTAGCCCTCTTCTTGGCCAACATAATCTGTTTAACTTTGGGATCATCATTTTGTCTTATCTTAGCAGTTGTAACATTCGAGTCCTGGTTCATCGATTGGTTCAATGTCGAATTTAGGCCTTGAAATTGGTCCATAAGTCTATTAACACGCAATTCGATCTCTTCAATACGCCGAGCAGTTGTGTTAATGTCTTTAAACGTGTCAATAAACGTCAGCATGGACACATCAGTTAAACTATCCATAATTGATTTATTTTCTTGTCTAAAATTTTTATTAAAAACTTAAAAATTTTGTTATTTTGTTTTTGAATTTATTTTGAAAGCATACTGAGATAAGTAAATATGTAAACAAATATGTGAATACAGTTTAAATTTGAATTGTACCATATTCTCAACGATTTAATTGTTTTCAAAATAAATTAAATATTTGCTTAATAATTTATTTATATATGAAAAATGTTTTTAAATTTATATATACAGATGTTCTTTGTAAAAAATGTGCTTAAAATATGAATGAGATCACCTATCCCATATTGTCTAGTGGTTAGGATACCCGGCTCTCACCCGGGAGGCCCGGGTTCAATTCCCGGTATGGGAATAGTTCTAAAAAGTTTTTTTCTTATATTTTTTCGATTTTTTCCAGGTAAATATTGTAATCAGTAGTGTTATTCAATTATCATTCAATTATCGCATATATGAGATATTTGTGTTTTTCATTCGATATGTTGAATTATAAATAATATATAATATTATATATAAGTATATATATATATAAGTTGATTTAAAGGCAATATAAGTAAAATATACATGTATGTATTTATATTGTCTTTGGTTTATTCAACGAAATATCTTTAATTTTAATATAATTTCATTTCGAATTTCAATAAAATGAGTTTCTTAGGCGACGCCGATCAACACTCCCATATTGTCTAGTGGTTAGGATACCCGGCTCTCACCCGGGAGGCCCGGGTTCAATTCCCGGTATGGGAAACATGAGTGAACATTTTTTATGGAATTTTTTTTTGCACAAACTAAAAACTAGAATTGTGAGAGATATAATATATAATATAATAAAATACAATTATTTAATAATTACATTTGTACGTTAAAATTGCCTTGGAATTCGCCGTTCTACTTTAATTTCAATTTACATAAGTCGGAGTTATATTTCGTCAATTAGCTTCAAAATTGAATTAACAGTAATGCATCTTTATTGGAAACCGTCAAAGGATTTGACGGGGTACCACACAGTGGGCCCCAAAAAACACCTGAGATTTATTCAGTTGCTGATAATCCAATTACGGATCCATATTGCCCATTAGCTATAGCCGCAACGCGATTCTTGTTGAATTTGAATGGAATGGATGCAAATTTGATTGGCCACAGTTTTTGCTCCGTCTGAAAGCGCTTCGGGTGGGGGATTATGTCTAGGTAGGTGCTTGGCCTGTGTCTAACGAACATTTAATTGAATATAATATATAATTTTTGCAGGAAAGAGTGCAAGAAATTTCCACAGAAATGGCAAAATTAAATGAAAGCAACGCAAAAATTATTTTATACCGGTTGAAAATAAACCGCACAGTATAAACACAGCCCCAGCAGCAGAGATGCCACATAAAATCCACCATGTACTCTAAATATAAGAATTTTTTTTTTCATACTGGCCACTCTGTATATAACGCACTTAAAGCCCATGTCCATTACACAAATACAATCCCCAATCTCCAATCACCGCACTCAACCCACCGACGTCTGGGCGCCCGCTCTCCAACCCTCTCTGATGCGTTTTATTGCACTGGACACTGCTCGGTCTCTGTTCCACACCATTCCGCAAAAAAAAAATTAACATAGGCTTGTATTAATGAAAAATTTCGTACATCGAATTCGCATCATTAAAAATAAACCCCGAAAAAAATTAAAAGCCCAAAAAATCGCATATGTGAAAGAGGCGAACGATTTTTAAGGGTTGCAATTTTTGCCGCCAAGTAAAAAAAATATATTCAAAAATATTGTATGGAAATCAACTTTTTTTTTTGCCTTCACTCTGTAAATGGTAACAATGGCAACATACGCAGATACATAATGTATGTGTATGTGTGCACTGTGTGTTTCCTTTGCCTGTAAAATAAAGGCATTTGTTGCACTTTTTACACTGAGTGGAGCGCAAATCTTTTCTAGGGGGTTTTTACAACAATGTTAAACTAGTTACCAAAATATACTTTTAAAAATTAATTCTTATATTTTTTTAAATTTTATGAATTTGAAATATTATTGAATTTTTGGTTATAACATAAATTAACAAATTACAATTTACAAAAAGTCTTTGTCAGAAGTGGGATTCGAACCCACGCCTACAGAGTAGACTGCGACCTGAACGCAGCGCCTTAGACCACTCGGCCATCCTGACATGTCGATTGCAGACAGCTTTACGCTATATGAACATATGGAATGACTATCTACAATAAATTAATAGTTCACTAAATGAATTCTTGTATTTATGCATGTGTTTATAAATATCTATTTCAGAAATATTTTTAATATGTGGAAAAAAAAAAAATTACAACAAATAAAATACCAACATTGCGATCACGAGAAGAATAATTTTCTTGTATTAATTTCTTTAATTTTAACTATTTTCAGTATCCCATTGGTATTAAATCTTACTACGTCCTTGTCTGCGAATTATTTGCAGTTGCATACAATAACTAAATACATGCACATGTCCAAACACACACACACATACATACGTACAAAAACAAACCAATATGACGAAAAATAAAGTAAGAACCAAAAAAAAAAGCTTCACATGCGCCAACTTTTTGGTTGGGCTGCATTGCAGCAGTTGCAACAGAGGCGGCTTTATGCAGGGGGCATGGTTAATCAGACTTGACGTGAGGTAACACAAAAAACAAAAAAAGAGCAAAAACAATCAAAGGTGTATACGTTTCGGATTCGACGAATGCTGAAAACCCTAGCACTTCAAAAAATCAGGCAAAAAACTGTTAAATATTTCTTAAATTCTAAAAGCAAAAAACTATTTTTGTAGAAAAAACATATGCGTAAAATTTTAATTTTAGAAAGCTTTAAGGTTGAACTTTGACATGTTGTAATTTGTTCAATCCTTTTAATATGCCTTTCCATGTAGAGCAGCAGAATTTTCGGTATACTTGATAAAAAATTAAACAAAAATGTGAAAAAATGCGAAAAACACGAATTTATTTTACTGTCAACCCATATACCATGTACTCTGCCCTATAACATATGTATGTATACAGATACCTATATACAACATGGCGTATGCAACATGCAACATGATGCCTTAGTATATAGTATGCTCTTGTTGGGAAACGAAGTCCGAATAATTCACAGAAAAAACTGTTCTTATTATGGGTTTATAATATGAGTTAAGAGATGGAGAGTTTATGTTAAATATAATCAACAATAGATTTATAGAAACATCCAGCTAAATATGCAAATTTTTCAATGTATTTGTGCTTAGTCAGTAAATGTATATATCTATATATATGTAGATATTGTATTTATTTTATACTTGGCCAATCATTTTCAGTTTTCCAATATGCAATTAACCAATGAACGTTGCTTTTGTCATCAATTTTAAATTCCATTATTGATACAATGTTAACTAAATGAATTATGTACTATTATGTATTTGCGTTATTTTTTATGTGATTGTCAACAATTTGTATAATTTTTTGGGCTTACTCACACTTTGTAAAACGCATATTAAAAGTTTCCATTGGCTGCAAGTTATGTGTATTAAATAGAGTCTCAGGACAAAATATATTTCTGATTATGCTGGAAATGTTAATTTTCAAAAATTTCATTAGAAGTTAAGCTAATGTATTTAAATGAAGAAATAAGTTAAACTTATATTTTACACTGTTGATTTAGTTTTTAGACGCTTTTACTTAAACAAAATTAAAAAGGAACAAGTTGTTATCTTGACTATAGAGTTGACTATAAATCGTTTCAGTTTTAGATAGTTAATATAATTCGGAGCATTTTTAGTTGGTATCTGAGCCATAAACCCTTACCCTCTCTCTAATATATGAAGTTTTAATTAAAATTATAATAATGCAGCTCTGGTTATATAAAAAATGTATGTACATATATGTTAAATATATACTAAATATATAGCGAATCAAACTGGGAAACTGCATTTTTCATAAAACACTCCCAGTACGCTTACCAAAAAAATATTTGTATATATCTGCTTATACAATTTTTTATATACCAGGAAAATTTGTGGAATGGCGTACGCAAAATGACAATAAAATCGAATAAAAGCGCACCAACAACAAGAGGGAGAAATGAATTAAAATAAATAAATTACAATAAGAATAACTGCAAAAGCGAACAACAACAACAAAACTTTGATGCTGGCGATGCGTGCGTGCGGTTGGCCCGCCCATTTTTGTGGGCGGATTGGGCGACGAGGTGGGTTGCCTTTTGGTTGTTCGGCAGCGGCAGCGGGCAAAAAGTATAATAATAAATTGTATTATAATTTCTTTTTTATGACAAAAAGGTGCGAGCAGAATGCATCATATAATTAAAGCAGACGAGATGAATCTGAATATCATTTACAATGAGAGATTTAATATATACATGTAAATAAATAATAATAAATAAATAAATAAATAAATAATAGTAAACGGTGTCTTGAAACCTTAAAAAATTATATAATAATATATGTGATAAAAGAATAATATTTTATATTATTTTCATAGATACATTGTGTTTGTTTTATATTATATTTTTATTAGAATTTTGAAATTATTTCGTTTGCTTAATTTAGTTACACTTCTCTACAACTTAAAATTCTTAAAGTTTTAATAAGTAGTAAAAGTTATTATTATACTTTGGATTTAATAAATTTAATCATTTCAGCTATAGATGATAATTGAATAAAAAATATATATTAATAATTAATTCGAAGCAAATTTTTTGAGCTCATTTGCATTTTTTAAAAATATTGTTTATGTTTCCTTTTACATATTTTACTTCGGGTTGCATATGAGAATTGATAAAATAGGCATCTTTTGAAATAACAAACAATAATATATATCCTTATCTTTCATCAGTGCATATAAATAATTATTAATTTTTTTTTTAATTATTTATTTTTGAGATATGAAATAAATAAGATTTAAATTTATTAATTTCAATAGCGAAAAGAATTTCTACCTACAAATTTTGTAACTGCTATGTTGAAATGCTAAAAATCAGTTCAGCTCAACTGTTAATGAAATGCAAGTAAAAAATTGCTACACAAACGCATCTAAAAAAGAATTTAAAAAAATGTTTTTGTTGCAACGAATGAGAGGCATGCGCGCAGCAGAAGTTGCGGCTGGTGCAGGTTTATGGAATGAGAGCTGCATTTAATGCGTTGCTGCTGCTGTTGCTGCTGCGCCTGCTGCATTACTGATTATGTTGATGATGCTGCAACAACAAAATAATCGAATAAATTAACATGCAACAAAAAATGAGGCAAAAAAAATTGCAAAAAACAAATTTCAATTGCGTGTGCGTGAAAATTACTGCCAGAGAAGAGTTTGAAGAGCGCTTGGCATGTGGAAGGGGTTGCATTAATAGGGCTGCTAATTATTGACAGCCACCGGGCGGCGACACACCCGCCGGCCGCCCCCTGAGGCCGCCCACTTTTGCGGTTTGTTGCCGCTGTGTCTCATAATGAGACGGATTTTTATTGTTGTCGTTGTTGTTGTTGGCGCGCTGCATTTGTTGCAGCATCGCATTACGCAAAAAATCAGTTTCGAAAATGCTTTGTCAACAGCAACACACATTCAAAATTTTCGGTTTAGTCGCATAAGTTTTATTTTCGCCTAATTTTGTAATCCATTACAACTTTGGAACGGCACTTGGCAACGTAACCCGAATCCAGCTAAATTTTCTCTACAAAAAAAGTATTCAAAAACCAAACAAAACCAACGTAAAAAGTGAGTGAAGTCAAAAAAATTACGCATACGCCATATGGTACATGGTTCAAATCTAATACGCTATGGCTAATTCTATGTGTGCATCTGTTTGTGTGTGTGTGTGTTTGTTTGTGTTTGTATGTATGGCAAATGCCACCCCTAATTACTGAACCTAAGCCCACTGAACTGTGGCCTAGGCTAAAGTCAATTCCCAAACCCCTATTCAATTCTCACTCTATTTCTCTATTACGCTGACGTCGACGTCGTCGTCGTCGCTATTTTGTGGTTTTGTGCTTTTGGTTCTTTTTTTTTATATGTTTGTTGGCTTTAGTTAGCTGCGCTCAACGCGCCTCCTGATTAACAAAATTAGTTTAGAAAACTCCGCACACGCGTTCGAAACAAACCAAAAATTTGTTCGGTTCTTTTCGCATTAAATCTGAAAAAAACAAAAATATAAAATAAAAAAATAAAAATTAAAATAGAAATTATCGAAAATGTAATAAGAATGGTGCATAAATGTAATAAATTAATAATTCTGTTTTGCCACAGTGAATTAAAAATATCTATAATCTAAATCAAATAATGGTATAGAAAAATATAAAACGATTTAATATAAAATATTACGCTATTTTTAATACTGTGAACAAATGTTATCAATAATATATAATTATCCAATTTTGATAATATTTTTATATTTGATTTAAAGCTCACATAACAATATTTCTAAAATCAACATGTTTTTTCAAACACAGTTTTCTATACTCTTAATGAATGAGTTATAAAAATCGTTAAGACTTTAAAATAGCATCAGAAAAAAACAATGAATAATCAAATTAAGCACAATCAAGATCATGATTTCTTAAACTGACAACAAAGTTTTTATTTCAAAATAATATGTTTTTGTTTAATTCCCAACATTAAAAGGATATATATGATTGTTATTAAAAAAAAAAATCGCAATGGAGTATTGTCCAATTTAAGTTGTCTTACTGTAACTGTTTTTCAAAAATTTAAAGAATGTCATATATTATTTAACATATAGAAAATAAACCTTTCAGTTGCTTAATCATATTTTGATTATATTATGTGTGAATCTTCAAATACTTTGATAGGGTATTGTTCTAGTTAACAAATTTGAAAATATGGAAGATAGGTTGCGTATAATATAATGGCACATAATATAATTAAAATAAATAAATAAATATTTATATAAAACTGGCTAAAACAGAAAACAGGTTGCTTTTTTTATTTTAAAATTTCGTGTTTGAAAATCCTTAAAATAAGGGAGTAACAATTTTTGAATTGAGTACAAAAAAGGGGTTTAGAATTATGCACTTTATTTACGTTTTTGTGTACTATTTTGAAGAATTATGGGGATTATTTGAAATGAGAATAATTTTTAATATTATAAAACATTTTCTTCTTGACAGGACTTTCAGAACGATTGTTCTCATACTTAAGTATAAAATTCTATGTTTTTCTCTGGGTGTATATGGAATTTGTATTTATCTTTAATTATAAGTTCAATTAGATAACGACATTATTTCGACATAGTAATATTCTTAATAGAATCATATTCAGTTCATTATCATATCTTTAATATCAATTAAAATTTTAGATTTTTTTAAATTAGGTATATTTTTATTTCTCATTAAATCTAATCAGAACTCTTTCTTTGTTTCACATACTTTAATTTTCCTTAGAAAACTGTTCTGTGCTGTGTGTGTGTGTGGATGGGTGGGTGTTTTGCTTTTCTAAACGACCCCGACTCTGAAAATGGAAGGGGTGCGGTTTTGTTAACCATTTTGTGATCTATTTTGCTCGCAACGAGAGTTTTTGGCGCTCGTTTCTGGCGTTTGTGTGTCGCGCGACGGCGACGAGGGCGCCGACGAAAAGACTCGTCTTGAATGAAAGTCAAAGTAAAAACGGCAAAAAAAAAAAAACAGGAAAAGGAGGGGGAGGAGGGGGGGGGGGGGGGGGGGGGGGGGGGGGGGGGGGGGGGGGGGTCAACTAGAAACAGAGAGCGCCAAAATGTTTTGATAAGGCCAAAGCAAAGCACAGCGGAGAGGAAAGAGCGGGTATTCAGCAAGGGAAGGGTTGCCGAGGAGGGACGGGGGGTAAATGTTGAAGAACGCGTCACAGGGAAAAAGCAAAACAACAAGAACAACAACAGTAAACAAGAAATAAAAGCAACATGAGAGTTTGCCCGCCGGTAGAAAACGAGCAAAGAAAAGAAGACGACGAAATGCAGCGCGAAAATGAAAACGCCGCGAGACGATGAAAAAGGGCGTCATGTTTGGAGGGTGGGGGGTGGGGTTGGGGAAAGGATTGCGAAAGGGGGCGTGAGTCAGGTGCTGATGCTGCTGCTGTTCTGCTGCTAGCGTTGCTGCTGCTGCTACTGTTCTGCCGGGTTGAATGCACGCCGCGTGCAATAGAGAAGGCAGCAGCTGTGTGCGAGCGAGCTGGCAAGCTGGCCTTTCTCCCACCCTCTCTCCCACTCAGTGCGCATGTGCCATGGCTCTCTCTCTCTTGCTGGGATACACGCACGGATGCTGCGGCTGAGGAGGGGGTGGGTTGCCCGTGGGATCAGTGGGTGGGTGGGGGCGTGTGCGGTGCTGCAGGTGCATTTATTTATTTATTTCGATTCATTTCCGCTTTTGTGTGCGCTAAATGAAAACTCATTTCCTTTTGATGTTTGTCGTTGTTGTTTTCATTAATCTTTTGCTTTCCGATAGCCCCGGACATGAGCGAAACAAGGGAGACAGACACATGTGTGTACAACTGGACGCTCACTCTCTCTCGCTCTCTCTCACTCGCTCTCTCTCTCACTCTCACTGGCGCGCACTCGCTCTCTCTTGTGCTTTTAGGTGCTGCTGCGCGATAATGAAAAGTATAATGCACCGAAGTGACATAAGACTGTAAATTAAGTAACAACAACAACAAAAACGAAAACTGTAAACGCTCGCCACTTTACATATACATATGTATATATGTATATTACATATGCACACACATATGTACATGTACATACTACATATGCAAAAGCTACTGTCACATACAGGTATTTACCGTTATCTGCATATGCTGCACAGCAGAAGTTGGGGGTGGGTTGGGGCACAGCAGTTTTGTGTGTGGTCAAAGCTAAATGACCAAAACTTCCCACCCAAACTCACGTGTTAACGTGCCTGCATGTGTGTGTGTGTGTGTTTGTATGTGTCTGTGTGTTACATTAAATGAAAAGCCCTTTCATACCAAATTACAATTATGGTAAAAGAACACACACACACACACATGCAATGCATCGCTAAATATACTCTATATATATACTCTCATGTATTCCAACTACATATATATAGGTTTTAATGCTGCTTTCTGTGACTGAATTTAGCCGCTGTCCCATTGATGTTAAATGCATGAAAACTGAAAAAAGAAGAAAATTTGCATAAAACGTTTGCGTGAAACGAAAGAATAAATTAAAAAAATATTCAGCTAAAATGGCTTAAATTGGTCTGGCTTTTAAATAATTTCTATTTAAAGTATAGGAATTATATTTAGAAAACTATGGAACTATTTTCAATAAAACTGGCTAAGCACTTAAAACCTTGTTGTTCAGTTCAAAAAATGCCTCATCTATCGAGAAGTAACCAAATATATTTTCTATATGATATTATTACTCTATAAATTTTATACTGCATTTAAATTTTCGCTTTTTTAAATGTTTTTTTTTTTTAATTTATTGTATAAATTTGAATATTGGAAAGAAATCTATAAATTAAGGTGTAAAAGTATTTAAAGTAAGCAAGGTTCATATTTAAAATATTATATATCATATTAAAAGGAAAACTTCTATATTGAATTTAAAGTTTTTTTTTGTCAGTCATATTTTTTATATGAAATAATTACTCTAGACATGTTTATAAATTTTAAACTGAATTTAAATGTTCTTTTTTTTATTTTTCTTAATTTTTTGCTTTTGTATAAATTTGAATATTAGAAAGAAATCTGTAAATTGTTGTGCATTTATAAGTATATAAACTAAGCTAGGTTCATATTTTTGTAGTTTTATTTTCATTATGTAATCCTAGCGAATTTAATAAGCAAATTTCTAGACTGAATTCCAATATTTTTTTAAAATTTTTTACTAGAAATAAATCTAGAATTTTATTTATACGTAAGTAGCCTTAGTCTATTTTTGTTGTATTATTATTTAATATTACATATGTACAATCTGTATAAGAACTTTGCCTACTTTAAACGATTTGGTTTTTGTTTTGATTATGTAATGCTAGTTTAATACTTTTTTCCCTCGTTGTTTTGCAACGCTAGCCAATCAATTAAATTTATTTAAATACATTCGCAAGCAGTTTGTTAATTTACAATGCGCATATTGAAAACCATTAGGGAATTCCCATGTCTAGGCTTCTGGGTGCATAAAAAGCATTTTTGGCTAATTCATATTTATTGCCGTTCCATTTTTTGTTGTTCTTTCGGCTTTGCCTGTCTATCTGTCTGTCCGTCTGTCTGCCTGAGCGCCCGGTTTATGAAACAGCCTCTCACATTGGGAGCATATGCTGTGACGACCGCCAGCCCCGCCCCCGCCCCCGCCCCCGTTGTTTTTATTGTTATTGTTGTTTGGGCTCGCAAATTTACATAGCCAAAGTCAGAGGCGCAAAAAACAAAACCGGATCGAAGCTACACAAATACAAAACAAAGCATAAAGCTCCCTAACCGGCACACACACACACACAATCACACGGATAAAGCTCACCCACATATACACGCTCATTTGCAAAGATAACAAAACAAAACCGGCTTTTAGTATTTTTTGTTTCTTTTTTTTTTGCAAACGCTTAAAGCGACCTAATATTTCTTTTTGTTTTTTACTAATTTTGCAAAAAGAAGCCAAAGAGACACACACAAAAAAAAAGGAATAAAAGTCGGGACAACGAGCGGCAGCGATAAGATTAGACAAAGGGCGCCTTATCACAGCTGTTTATAAATATGTAAAATATACAAGCTACAGTTGTACAGATGTATGTATGTATGTAAAAATATATTGCATATAGTAGATGCATGAAAAAGCTTGTTCTTAACCTATACCACGTATAGCAAATGTGATAACAAAAACACAATTAAAAGGCGCTCTCTGTGAGACGCTTTTTTGAATGCCGAGGCCAAGAGGTAATCGCTCGAGAAGAGCACAAAGCACAATAACAAAAACAAATAAGCCAGACACAAATGCCAATGCACGCAAAAAGCTAGCAACAACAAAAGTTTCTCTATACATTTGTGTGTATGTATATACACATATATATATAAATATATGCATGTACTATTTGAAGTAGTCTTTTTATTTGCACTACTCTTCACTGCGCACTATATGTGTGCTTGTGTGTGTGTGTGTACGTGTGCGTGTGGGTGAAGTGTTTTTGCTTGCTTCTATTTCTGGTGTTGTCTATTTGCGAAAAATTTCTCTGACAAGCGAGAGCGACATCAGAGAGCCTAACAGAAGTGGGAGAGCAGGAGAGCGAGAGTGGGAGCTTTGGTGTTGTGCTTTGTTGCCAGTTTTCGTTGGCGTTTTTTTGTGC
The DNA here is from genome assembly GCA_004143825.1 of Drosophila micromelanica. Classification (NCBI taxonomy): domain Eukaryota; kingdom Metazoa; phylum Arthropoda; class Insecta; order Diptera; family Drosophilidae; genus Drosophila; species Drosophila micromelanica. The sequence goes on along the minus strand of SCDY01000120.1, from coordinate 10,826 downwards.
CGGCACACAAAAACTAAACAGCCGGCAAATGTTTTTGTGTGCACTGCTCAAACACACACACACACACACACGCATACACGCTCGCACGTATGTGTGCGCTTCGCTCGCCTTCTAAATATGTTACTGTATTTGTTGTGCTTTAACGTTGGCGCCAAATATTTGGCGCTGTTGCCGCACTTCTTAGTTTAGAATGTGACGTGACGTATTTATTATCATTTCGAGGTAGTCGTACAGAACGTTAAAGCGTTGCCACCAGCACCAGATAAATCTGAATCTGACCCTGGAGCTTCCGTGTTCTCCATTTCATCACACCACTCGTTCAAATCGATCAGAATCTTCTTCCAATCGCTGATTCTATCATCGTCTTCGGAGTTGTTCTTTTCAACATCAACATCTACAGTTTGCTCCACCTTCTCGTCGCTCTTCTTGGCCAACGACTTCAACTCATCTACATTGCCCCAGTCACTGACGATCCTACTCCAATCGCTGCTCTCCCCGTCAACTGGATTTTGGCACTGTTTACCGATAATCGCCCTTGCGTACCTCTCCTCGCCCAACAGATCCAACTTTTTGATCTCATTTAAATTGTGCTGCAGCACTTCACAGATACCCCCCTTATCCACATCAGAGTTGTGTAAAATCAAGCTACAGTTGTTGGCGATGTGCTTGAGTTTTTCCATTTTCATTTTTTCCGCCTCGGCAGCGTTTAGCATATTTCGCTCATCGACTGTGGTCAATAAAAATCGAATCGGCTCAATCCGATACTTGACGTCCGTCAGAATCGATGAGATCCTCTCGTGCCGTCGCAGGATGCTCAGCAACTTGAGCCGGGCGCACTTGAAGTCCCACACAGGTCGATCGTTGGAGTCTTGCAACGCTTCCACATTTCGTGGCATGAAGTTTTTTGTAAAGTTCGGCGTCCAGTTTGCTGTCAGTGTGTGAAGTGTCGCCCTCTGTTTTCGTGTCCTATTGCTCTTCCATGGTTGTAGGTTCCTCATCCCCGTGCTTCTCCCAAAAAAATATCGAAGGAATAAAAACTAAGGTCCCAAAACCAGATAAAGTATACAACTAAGTTTAATCAACTGCCAACTTTGATATGTATTTTGCAGGTCGCATCGACTACTTGGTTAAAAAATCTTTCTCGTATATTGTTAGACAATATATTCCTTGTGCAAGGCGTATATAACATGCGGTTCGTTGGGATAGGGCAACAAGTAGGATAGATTAGAGATTGTAATCATTGCGCACTGACCTATGAACATTTATAAATTTATATACATACAATGTAAATGCTAAAGTTAAGTAATACTGCGTATTACACTTTTGCTTAGCCTGCACTTTTTTTCTCTTTTTTCATTTGTTCCACCCTTTCTGCCGTTAAACATCGCCTTTCTATGCGATTTTCACGAATTCATGTACCGACAGCTTTTTATTTTGAATCTAGATACTGCACTTGAAAACTCCTTTAAACCGAAGTTTATGAACTTTTTCTCAATAAATTTTGTGTCGCCGCCCTTATCAGCTGTGGAACCTTTAAACATCATCTCATGGGGCACTTTTTGTGCCCCTTGCATGATTGATAAGTCTGTAAGCTGTGATTAATCAGCAGGTGCAAACAAATAAAATAAAGTCTGGCTGATCGAAATTGCTGTTCAGCTAAAGACAAAGAAAAACGTCTGTATTTATTCAAAATTTGTATAATTAATTGATTAATTGATCAATTGATTCCATTGCCGTTTGATTAGCCTGTAGGCTTCTTCGTTCTGCTTATTCCTTTCCACCATCATATCTCGCATTTCACTCAAGCGTTGCATAATTTTCACCTGGGTTTTCCCGTTGGAAAATTTCGTTGGTGAGAAACCTGTTCTCTTTTGGCTCCATTGAATTTGATTTCAAATTAATTTTGATTTGTTTCACTTTCAATAATTTAAGAATATTTTTAAAAATTTCATATTATTTACTATGGCTGAATAAGACTATAAAAAACAAGAGCTCTTGATATTTAAAATTTTCAAATTTATACTTTACAAATATGAACTTTCATCAATTCAATTAGATTATATTTTTCAAAAATTCAGCATTAAAATTTTTGCTCATAAAAATAAAGTAAAATTCCAAAAAATTGAAATAAAATTTAAACTTTATTGTGTAAGTAACAAACTTTAATTACTTCAGATTTCCACATATTTTCCAGATTTTCTTGTGGAAATTTTTCTTAAAAAACTAACCACATTGAGAATTCTATTATATATGCAGCGAATATATTTCCCATCAGGTTTGCTTCCTTAACTTCCTTACTATTTTGCCAGTCCACGCATAACTTCAGCTTCAACAGCACGTGGCGTGTCAGGAATTTAAAAGGAGCACCCAACCACCCCCCCAGCCCCTGCTGCCTGCAGCGCACTTGATTTACCCAGTTCTAAGCTTGGCAATTTTCAAATCGTAACACTTTCACGCGCTGTGCGCCAAAAGGAGCAGCGCGAGAAGACAACCACGGCTGTGACGCTGGTCAGACGTCAGACCTGTCGCAACTGCACACACACTCACACGCACGCGCGCACACATATGTATGAACGTGCGCTGAGAGCTGTGCAGTGGCACTGTTAATGTGAACCCTTCTCTGCTGCGGAGCCAAACTACCAACAACTTCAGCTCCAACTGACAGCAAAGACACGCGACGTCAGCTGCGACGCGCGCGTCGGCAGAAGCAGTCGCGCGACAAGCACGCACAGAGAGCTCCTAAATACAAGCGAACTATGTGCCAGACACGCACACAGTCACAGGCACAGACGCACACATACTTATGCACACACCTCCAAGTTACTTTTTGCAAACTTTTTTCGTCAACGCTTTTTATTCGCTTTGTTTGCCTTTGTCTGTGCTCTCTCACACACACACACACAGTAACAAGTCTTGGCGCTCTTGTCTCTCTGGCTCTGAGTGCCTGTGCGTCCGTGTGTGCGTCTGTGTGTGTGTGTAGTGGGGCCGCAGCAGCGTCGTCGTCGTGTTTTTCGTCATCGTCGTCTTTTTGCGCTCGCTTCGTTTCATTTCGTTTCGTTTTTGTGGTTTGAGCGCGCGAGTCTGTAAAAAAAGCTCTATTAAAGTCTCTGTCGCTATCGTTGTTGCCGCCCCCAACACACCCCCGCCAGCTTTTTTGTTGTTGCTGTTGCTTTTTTTTCGTCTGTATTTTTACATTTCTTTTGCTCTCTCAGTCGCGGTCGTTGCTGGCGTCGCTGCCGCTGCCAGCGTTGGCAGCTCTGCTTGGCTTGGCCGTTCGTTTTCATGGGGTTCTTGAGCGTATGCAAAAGATTTTTGCACATATTCATCTTTTTGGCCGTTTTCGGTACGTTTCGTGGAGCGCGCGTCGCGCAAATTTGTACAGCTAAAGTTTTTCGCGCTAAAAGAAATTGTTGTATTCGCTGAGTTTTGTGTTCACTGTTCCGATTCTTTGTGTCTGTTGTCTGCATCTTTCTTACGATTTCACCCCATGCCTTCAAATTTCTCGCATTTTTCGCCTTCTGTACGTCTGCCGAGATGCCGATACATCAGCCTCAGTTGGGATACTCACAGATGCTCGCCGCACAAATACATACGCAAAACACTTCCTACATTTTTCGTGTGTGTCGTCGGGCTATTTCCATTATTATTATTTACTCTGTGTTTTGTTTCCTACGCCTTAGTCTTGAGTGTATTTATACATGGTATATTTTTATAAGTATAAGAAAAGAAGTGCCCAAAAAAGGATGTTATTTTACGAAATTTATGAGTGGGAGAAGGCTTCAAGTAAGAGATGGCTTGCAGGATATTCAACAGGGAGAACGTTTACTAAACTCCCAAAAGTACTTTGGACTTGAATTTGTCAAACAATAAACTGTGATGATGAAAAAGAAAACCTTAAAGATGCTCTGTGATATTTAAAATGCAAATATAAATAAAAGTATAAATAAATTAAACTCAGTGTAAATTAGATACAATTATGATATGTGGAAAATTCGATTTAAAAGTAAATAACTCAAGGGATCTACAGACCTATATAAAGACTATCAAAGAATGAAAGTAAAGACAAGTTTAAGCCAGTTATCAATACATATATTATAAATATACAATACTAAAAATACATGTGTATTGAAAAACTACATTCATTTTAATTTTAAAACTACATATAAACTGTGAAAAACTTGTACAAATGTTTTAAAAGCTTAAAAAGTGATTTTAAAAATATATGCACCTAAAATATGTTTAAACAAATACCTCAAAATGCAATCATATCTCAACCGAACAATCAAATTATTTATAAAAACGATATAAAGGTTTTCTAAAAGCATAAAATGTGATTAAAAAAATTTTTTTTAATGCATTAATTTTTAAATCCGTTATTAAAAGTATAAAATATTTCTTAAAAAAAGTGAAGTTTATCAATTCAAAAACGATTTCATGGCAAATTAAACGCTATCGAAAATGTGCTACATAATTTGCAACATATTGCCCGAGTTCTAAAAATAAGTACAGCGAACAATTTCAATTAATGACAATCCACGAATATCTCTGCACATATGTATCTCAATCTACTATATATACCTATATGTGTGTGTGCACGCATTTGTATTTGTGATTAAGTATCGGGGAGTATTGACTATCGTTGCGCTTTGCAAATTTTTACCCATTTGATTGAACTTTTCTGATATAGTACATCGTATATGCATTAGTTATATTCTGATTCTCCTATTGTGCGCCGTGTAATCGCTTGATTCATTTAAAATGTTTAACCTGCGCTACTGTGTGAAAATGTGTGTATGTGTGAGTGTGTGTTTGTGTGTGTGTCTGCTTTACCGACGCAGCTGCAGTCACCGGCGGCAGCGACGTTGCTCTTTGTTTTTGTCATTAGATTGCATCACTATTTTTGGGTTATTGCTTTTGCTTTTGCCGTTACCATATACAGGTACATATGTATTTATTTGTTTGCTATTTGGACACTGAGTGCTCACCGCTATTCACACCCGCGCAGCCCGACCCCACATCGAAATCAGCGGTGTTTTGAACTTGAAATTTTTGTTTGTTCGTTTTAGTTTTGCATTTCCATACCCGCTGCTTGCTGTTGTTGTCTATTGCGTTGTCCTGCCGTTGGCGCTTTTGCGCTCTCCCACACTCTCTTTGCCAGTCGTTCGCTCTCGCGCCGAGCTTAGACAATGCATTTGTCTGGGGTTAGGTTCGTTTATTGTATTTAGCTAAAGTTGAAAAGAGAAATAAAGAGAGTGATGGAGAGAGCGTTATAGTTTGTGCGTGTGTGTGAGTGTGCGTATATGTTTGCCATGTGTTGGATTTTTTTAGGCAAACAGGAAGTGAGCCAAGCAATGATGTTGAACTTCATGATATCGATAACGATAACACGCGAATTATTTACTGAGCGCCTGATAAGCATAATAATTGATGTGACTTATATTTAAATTCAATGCTTGAGTGCCGTCGGCCTACTGCGATTATGACCAATTGCCGACGGCTGATTTTTTGTTATGCTCGTTAAAATTGCAAAATTAAAATTTATAAATGAAAATTACATTTTTAACATAAACAATCCAATCAATTATCATGTTGCAATTTTAACAAATGTAACAAAAATATATAACCATATTGTAATTTTCGCTAATTGTTTGTTTTTTGTTTTTCTTCCAATTTTTCTAATACAGGTGCTTTTTGACTGTTTGGAACATTTTTAAAGATTACGTTAAAACGTTGTTGATACTTATTAAAATATTGTTTTGTTAATTAAAAAAATAATAATAACAATAATAATAAATAAAACAAATATAATACTAAGACAAGTCATCATAATAACAAATTCAAATGTAATAATAACGAAATATATATATAAAAAAACCTTATGTGCAATCAGTTAATAATTTTTTAATTTATTCGTATCATTCTATCAATTAATTTGTATATAATTTAAAAAACAAAAAACCAACAAATTCTACGACAACAACAAAACAACATATAACGGGAAATAGAAAAAAGAGCAGAAAATTAAAGTTAACTTTCAGTTGTAAGCGAAAACCAAAAGTGATTTTTAGTTAGTTTCTCAAAATTTAACAAACAAAATTCACAACAAAATTTGGAATACAACTACAACAACAACAACAACAACAACAACAACTACTACTACTACACAAAAATAACTACATCCACTGCAACAACAACAACAACAACCAACCGACAACAAACAACAGCAACAATAAATTATAATAATACATAATAAAGGAAGCAACAAAATAATTGTAATAAAGCAAGAACAAAATAATAGAACGCGAACTGTAACCATAAAATCAAAAACTAAACGTAACTGTAAACGAAATAATAATAACAAAATAAAATCAAAAAACAAAAATCAAAGGGCAACAAACAAAGCAACAAAACAGAAATAAAACCAAACAGAAACCCAATAAACCAATCCAACAACAACAACAACAAAGCAACAGAAAATAGCAACAAATTGAAACGAAACCGAAATAGCCTTAAAAGAAATAATACACAACCAAAAACCCCAAAAACTCCGATAAACCGATTAACCGATAACAAAACAGCAACCGAAACAGAAACAGAAAAAAACAAAAATAGAAAATAGTAACGAAAACAGAAAACCGAAAACAGAATCAGCAACAGCAGCAGCAGAAGTGAAAAATCAAAAATCAAATTCCAAAGCCAAAAGCAAAACAAAGCAAAACCGATAACAAAATAAAAAGGAAATAGCCAAAATTTGTTAAATTTTTTTGTGTAATAAAAAAACAACAAGTAATACAAATTTATAAACCTAAAAAAAATCAATTTAAAAAAAAGAAAATTTCTGTCGTTCAAAAAAATTGAAATTTTGTGTTACGGTTTAAATTTTCGTCTTTAAATTTACGTTCGTAAAAAGAATAACAAAAAAAAAAAATGTTCTGAAAAAGTCTTGGAGCAAAGCTATAAAAAGCTGAAAACAATTTTCAAAACTTTGATAAAAACAAAAAGGTGAACAATTTAAGCGATCAAACAAAAAGAAGTAAAAAGCGAAAGAAGAAACATTTCGTGTGTGTTAAGCGGAAAAGAACGAAAGAGAAGCTAAACAAACAAATTGTGTGCCAATGTTGCGCAAACCCCATTTGAAGTGTGTGTTTTTTGGCTAAGGAAAGCACGAAACAGTTCAAGGTACATTGCGGTAATATATATAGAAATCCATATATATCTATGAAGTGTAATAAAAAAATTTAAACTAAAGGCAAATATTCATATCGTGGCAAAAAGCAAAAAAACCTAAGAAAAACCCATTTTCCAAAAAAAAAAAAAACAAATTAAATAATTATTCGTAGTGCAGAAAGCAAAAAATAAAAAATAAAAACATTCAGACAAAAAATCCTAAAAAAACCCTTTTTAAGCTATACATTAAATTATATTACATTTATGATAAAAACCACACACAATAACAAGAGGAGTTCAATTGAAAACCAACACACAAAAAGTATATTTGAGAATTTACAAAACAAACAGTTTTTGGGCCAAAATATAAAAAAAGAGAAACTAATATTGACAACATTCCCCACGAACACAATTGGAACATCATTTGGATAAGGAACAACAGCCAATTGCAAATAACAAAACTATTTTGGGATATAAAAATTGGTAAGTAAGAAAATTTAAGTAAGACAAATTGTATAAAATTAAAACGAGGAAAAAATTGATTTCGAGAAGTGATCAGGGTACATAAAGCTGAATAAGAGATTGTTGCATAGTTCAGAGTTTAGTTTTATCAAATAATATAATTAGGCCGGCCAATGACGGGTAACACCAGCTACCGTAGATTTATTTATTTATTACTTTGATTTAAATATTCAAAATTAAAATTAATGAAAAAATTCAAATTAATTAAAGTAGAAAACTCATTTATATATTTTTTGTATAGATTAAAATATATTTTATATGTAGTAAGTTTTAAAAGCCCAGAGAAAGTGAAGTAGAAAATCTTATTACAAAAACCATTTCTTAAAATCCCACAAGAATATATTTACAATAAAATCTGTTCAGTATTTTAGAAAATTTTCAACTTTATATTGAAATCCCTTTGTCCTTGCACAACGCAGTTTTTCGTTGCGCGTAGAAAATTGTTGTTACGTTAATTTCGTGGAAAATCCCATTTAACACTTTTGAAGGCCATTATAACAACTTTATATAATTACATAAAAATGTCTTTTAAAAGCACGAAAAAAAGTACAGTCTGACGCAAAGCTGAAAATACGCATAAAGTGTGCGAGCGAGACAGAGCGTTGGTCAACGCATTGTGCGAAAGAGATGGCGCCAATGCGCGCCAAAAAGCATGCAACGAAAAGCGGTGCTTAACGCAGCGGCCATCCAACAAATAGCCTTCTTTTATATATAGTATATATGTACAGATACACATATCATCATATATATATAAATATATATATGCTTCGTATGTATGGGTGCTCATCTATATGCAAATTGCATTTACGCGCAAAAAATTAATTATTGAAAAAATTGCGCGGACGCAGAAGGGTGAAAACGGGCTCCCAAAAAGCACCCCAACCTCAAACCCCCCGTTTGGAGCTGAACACATAAAATGCCAGTGGGCAATGGTCAATGGGTGTTCGGGGGCTGGGGTTGCCTGGGTTTGGGGTTTGGGGGTGGATAGGCTGGTGCTGGTGTTGCGGCTGCGGCAATTGAAAATCGAAGCACAAAAGGCAAAAGGATGAGAGGCCAGCGAATAAAAAAGAGAAAAAAGCATTACACATATTTTAAAATGAATTGAAATAAAATTTCGTACATAAAAATGTGCGAGAGAATGAAATGAATTACGTATGTGGGTGTTCGAGCGTATGTGTGTGTGCGAGTGTGTGTGTGTACATAAAAGTACAGTTGACGCTATACAATTTTAACAGCAAATGGCAGCGGCAGACAGTGGCGTAGTTGGCAGGGGTTGCAATTGGAAAGAGGTTGGTCAGCCAGCATCCTTTTTGACATGACAGAGTTTCGACTGTGGTCTGCACACATCCATATATATATATGTGTGCGTGTGTGTGTGAGTGTGTGTGTGTGTTGGTGCGAAAGAGACTGACTGTCTGCACTTGGCATTAAGCCCCCTTCTCCGCCCGCCGCCCACGCACTGCAAGTAGCTGCAATTTAAACTGGTTTGAAGTCTGCCTGCTCCCCAAACGAGCGCAATTATATTTCTCTACTGGTATGTGCGTGTGTGTGTGTGTGCACCCAGCAGCACTTTGGCGCCTGAATAACACACCGAAATCACCATACTTAGCCAGTGATACTTGTATGTTTACCTTTTTGGGATCAAAAATTAAAATTGACAAATTAATAATATTTTTGAAATTTTGTTAAAATTTTTTGCATTCTATGGGTATATTATAAATATATATATATTATAGGGATATTAAACTCTACTTTTTCATAATTAAAATTTACAGCTCTATGTTTACCTTTTTTGTTCACAAATTATAATTGACAAATTTATGTATTTTGTAAATAAGCTATCCTTATTTATTTAATGCAATATATATATAAAATAATTAAGTAATAAAAATGTAAGAGCCATTTTTTGTTTTCGTTTTTTTTAATAATGCAATTTTATTTTTTAATATTACATAATTCACTTTTAAGTGTCAGGCTATTTTTTATTATAAATATTTATATTATTTAATTTTTTTTATTTTTTGTTTACCTTTAATTTAAAATTTAAGTTAAAATTTATGGGCTAGTGCTAGATGATATCACACATTACAAACCACTGAAAGAGGATGGATAGCTGCCTAAACAAATGGCTCTGTATTACTAGCAAAGAGCTTCTCTTGTTAGTTCTATATAAGCCCTTCGAAACTCACGAATGTCGAGATTCATCTTTCGCCGACACATTCCATAATGTTCTACTGGGTTTCTGTGGGTTTTACGTACGTGTTAACCATGTCATTAATGACAACTTTAATTTACATCGTTTTTCTTTTTATTTCTCGTTTCCATTGCTCTTTCTTTTATTTCCGCTGCGTGTGCAGTTGGCAACAGCAGCTGCAACAGTGTTTAAAAAAAAGAAACCTCCCACCCAAAAGAGACGCCTCCAACAAACCGCGCCGAAACTGCAAATTTTTTACTTTTCCTTGTTTTTTACATTTTTATTCGTATTTTTTTCTCCTATTTTTCGACAGCATTCTTTTCCATGCCATTTCGTTAATTTTATTGCAGCTGATGTGCAATTTTCATTTTCTTTTTGAAATCCTCTCTTTTTTTGCAGTGTCATTGAATGCAACTATATATGTACAACTATATATATAGAACGAAGTCTAGAGCAAACGTGACATATCATTACCCACAGCTAAATACCAAGAGGGGGCGTTCGGCCGGGGGCGTCTGTATTTTTTGTCTATAACATCAGAAAACATTGTAACATTTTGTGTTTTTGTTGTTTTTTTTTTCAACGAAGGTTTCTCTTTTGTTTCGCTGCAAGCTAAATTGGGGTACTTCTCTGTTGGAATGAGGGGGAAAAAACTGCCGAAAACTTTTTGAAAGAGATACGAAACGTTTTACAGAAAAATAAATCTAACTAAATGCAATACAGTTTTTTCTTTAAATTTAATTCAATGTTAGAGAACTTTTAGAGTCCTGTTTAAAGATTTTTGATTTGTTGATTTAACGGCTTGTTATTCTAGTTTTCGTTTCTTAATAGATATGAAATGATGATAAAACAAGTAAGATTGCTCTAGTCGGGACCTCCCGACTAGGAGATACCCTGAACCCAGCATTTAACACATACACACAAACTCTCGGCACTAAATAAG